>VXBB01017627.1:70280-185452 GCA_013399915.1 Illadopsis cleaveri | reverse complement strand
ACCTTGTTCTGGCTGGAACCAGGCCCCCCGTTAGACCAGACTGAATCATGTGGACAATTTAGAGAAGACTCTTTCATTGGCTTTCTCAAAAAAAAGCAGAAATATGCTTAAGGTTATGAAGAAGGTGCCCTCAGTGTACAGAAAATTGAGATGTGCTTGCCAAATAACTTAAAAACATGAAGATGAATAAAAACATGAAATAAAATCTAGGCAATTGTGGCAAAAGATTTAATGGCCAGAAAAGCCAAGCTGTTTTCAGAAGTGTATGAAATACAATAGGTAACTTACTCTGCATCTAGCTAATGCTCGTATCACAATTGCATATTGGGATAACACTAATCACTTCAGTTTCCCTTGATTTCTAATACATCATCACAAACCTCATGATGTGGGAGTGCTTACACTGTTAATAGGTCTTGCTTAAATTGTCCATTACCAGTTAAATGGACTAAAACTGATTTTCTGTCACAAAGCATTTTCCAGTCTAAATAAAACTCTTTAGCTGATGTCACATTTAGCATAAGCTGTTTCCTGAATTTTTAAAACACATCCAAAGTACTTGTTTGTACATGGAGAGTATGTGTAGAGAAGATGTGTTAGTAGTATTGCACCCTCCTTTTGACCTTAGTTTAATCACAGAGTAGAGTTTCCAGTATAAGTGAAACAATAGTTTTCACTGTTAAGTGGCAAGAGGTGGTGATCCACAACAATGCAAGAGACTGACCTGAGTTCCAGGTATGTTTCTGTGATTTATGCTACCTTGAGGCTGTGATGACTGAACTGTTCTGGCCAAATTGAGTAGGGCCCTGATCTTAATTCCTATGCTTAATTTTAGCACTGCATGTATTCAGGTTTACTTCTGTGGAAATGCTCTGTTTGTGGACTTACATTTTTTAAATTGGTTCACCCAAACTTTTTGTGATCTTGTGTGTTGTTATTTTTAGGCATTGGGAGTCTTTGTCCTGGGCAGAGATGCAGCTCTACTAGAACTTTGCAAACTTAAGGATAATTCTTGCCCCACAGAGTTTACAGTATAAGTGTTGCTGCTGCATTTGTAACTGCTTTGGAGCTTGCCAGAAAGGGGCAATTTTGTGTTTGTGCAGAGGGGCTTCTTGCAGAGTCCAGTCTCTTGCAAATTCCATACTCCACTCACGAACACTTCTGTGCAAGGCGACGATTCTGTGCCCCCAACCCCCCAAGAAACCACCAGCACACAATAAAAAAACGCAAAAACCTAATCAAAATTAGCACTTATTTTAACTTTCTGCTATATGTTTTTTTGCTTGTTTCAGTCTCTCTCTGTTTGTCACAAAGCCCAGGAAATAACTTGTCGTGAAGCAGTGCACTCAAAAATCTGCAACCAAGCATAAAGCTTTGCCACTTCCTAAGCCATGGGTGCCACAGTTTCCCAATTCCCAGGGTGGCTGTACTGCCATGCCAGCTGTACCTGCTGTACACATCAGGATGGACTGACAAGACTTACTTCTTAACCATTCACTTTCTCCGACTTGGAACAGCCATGGGATTTGCAGTCCCTCATCCTTTCGAGTTTGCAGTGTTACGTTCTTTTTCTGCAGCTTCATGAGGAGAGTGTCTCAATTTCAGGGTCAGGGGGAGGTGGCAGAAATTTGCAGGGGAGCAGCAGCAGCACAGGTTTTATATCTTACACAGCTGCTGCTGTGAGGCACGTGTGATGGATATTTATGACACTGTTAAACTTCTGTCTTAAGTTAGAAACAGAGACTAAAATACTAGTTTTCTGTCTAGAAGATGTATCTGTTCTGCAGTTGGTCATCTGAGTGGATTACATACAATTATAAACTTCCATTTGAAAATACCATCAGATCATATTTCTTGCTGATGGTGATATTTATATGCTATATATCTTGAAAGGGATTTGTGAACTGTATTCTTAAGGAGGTGAGAGAGGTCTTTGTGTCACAGGAACTCAACAGTAGTTCCAGTTCATCACAATGCTCCTCATAGTGTTAGGGGGCAAGAGATGGTGTTCTGTGGAGCAGTGCTTTTGTGGTTTTATCTTTAAAAATAGAGTAAGAGAATTTTGGGAGTGGTGGTGGGAAAACAGAGCCCTATGTGAACACAACATGAAAAAGACATTAAGCTTTTAGGGAGTGTCCAAAGGAGGGCCATGAGGATGGTGAAGGCCCTTGAGGGGAAGCTGTGTGAGGAGCAGCCAAGGTCACTTGGTCTGTTCTCCCTGGAGAGGAAGAGACTGAGGGGAGACCTCATTGCAGTTATGCCTCCCTTTTGAGGGTAAGAGGAGGGACAGGCACTGCTCTCTTCACTCTGATGATCAGAGATAGGATTTGAGGAAAGAAAGAGCATGAAGCTGAGTCACGGGAGGTTTGGGTTGGATACAGGAGAAGTTCTTCACCCGGAAGGTTTTTGGGCACTGGAACAGGCTTCCCAGGGAAGTGTTCAGACCACCAAACCTAATAGAGTTCAAGAAGCTTTTGGACTGCCCTCTCAGGTACATGTTGTATTTCTTGGGGTGTGCTGTGCAGGGCCAGGGGTTGAACTCTATGATCCTGCTGGGTCCCTTCCAACTCAGCATATTCTATGTTTCTATAAGGTGAAGTAGACTGTACTATTCCAAGAATTAGTATTTGCTTCAGGGCACTTGTTACCCAATGTGTATTCTAATTACATGTTGAGAAAGGCCCACAGAATGAGGAACTGCACAGTGGAGATGTTTTAAACTATGGCTATTCAACTGAAAATTCCCTTTCACAAATGTAGGGAATGCATTTCTTTTCACGAGATACAACTAGATCTTTAAACTGATCGTCAGCATTAGTAGGTAAATAAAGCTGCAGCAAGTGGAGAAGAACAAATAGCATACAGAATAATGTTAGGTTGATTATGCCATTACTTTGCTTGCTGCTGCTTGTTTCTTGACCCATTTTTAAAAGACTTAGCTGCTCTAATGTTGCTACAAAATGAGAACTTCATCTTTTTCTTCTAGAAGTATGATAAAAATTTCATGTGATGCAAAACACTTTTTACCTTCTGTATATTTATTAGAGACCATGAGCTAAAATGTCAAAGTAATGGGGCAGGAGGAGAGGCTATGTGAGCGAGGAGGAGGCACTACGAGGTGTCAATTTAATGAGCTAAGAAACCCTTCAGCCTCATGTGAGGGTGTGGATGGGCCCATACCTTTGTATAACATAGGTCATAAGTGGGGTGAGTCTTCAGTTCTGTTTCATCTCTTTTTCTCTTAGGATGAGTTCATTAAGATTTCTGTCATTTAGGATCATACTTTTTTGGGTTTTTTTTTTTGGTGGACTCTAGGTGTGTCTTGAAAGGGTTCTCGTGCAGATGCAAAGGCTAGAGCTGAGTAATGAGCAGAGCTGAGTCTGCTTTCCCATAGAGGTTTGGTATCCCTTGCTGCAGATTTGGATCTGGATTTTACACTTGGTGGGCAGGACTTGTATGGAAGGCATTTGTTTTATGCTTGACTGTTTTATGACTTGACTGTGCTTTACTGAGCTTGTTTCCTACCTCTAGTCTTGATTTCTGGACCAAGCACATCACCAGTGTTAATGAGTCTGAATTCTTACACACTCCATTTCTCACTATAATTTTTACATTTAAAATCCATTTGCTATCCATTCACATTCAATCAGTGGAAAAGTATATTTATTGAAAAATAACAGTTATGCTCAACAGATAATGTGGACTCTCACTCCTGTGGTAGGCTGCACCTGTGGTACAAAGGCCTCCACACCTGACTTTTTTCTTTTTCCCAAACATGCTTTTGTGTTTCTGTTCTCTTTTGCCAAACTGTTGGCACTCCAGTTTCACTGTAGGGTAAGATAAATCTTTAATTTCCAAATATTTGATGGTGTTTCCATATCTTAACTGTGGTGTTTTGTAGCCTTTCATATTGACAGCTCACTGTTTTGTATAAATTAGCAAGGGAAACCTACATACTTTGGCAAGTCAGAGAAAGGTAAATTGTGTTTTGACAGTTGTACAGACTTTGAAAGATGCTTTGGAACATGGTGAATTTTAATGACTGAGATGGTTAAGGCACTCATAGCTCAGCTGATTGCTTCAGATTCCATACCTGCAGCCCTTCAAGTGCAGTTTTATTAGCTTGCAGTTATCTGTTGTTTTAAAGTTTCCTCTGCAATTCTGGGTGCAGTGTGCAAATTGGGATTTTCTACCTCTGGGAAGTAGAAGTAGGATGATTCCAAATTTGTTTATGTGACCCTAAAGTTGAATGAGTAACTTCGACTTTTTGTATGATTTTGTGGTCTTTATGATTGTGAGTCTGAATGCATATTTTGTGTCTGTGCATTTTGAGTCTGAATGTAGGCACCAGAGTTAGACTCTTCTTTCTCTTCAGGTACAATATTTCTATGGCAATTTTTGTATTACTGGTATTTTAAAATAAGTTGCATTCAGGGAAAAGTAGTTGACTAATGGGTGTGATACATCTCATGAGAACTTAGTGTATGGCCATCCTACTGGTAACACTGTCTTTCACTTGTATTTCCCATATCTTACTGCTACCACTTAATTTATTACTATTTCTTTTTCTCACTTCCATAAAGAAACATTTCCATATTTGGTTTAGTTAATGAAGGAAACAGATCCTTTCCTACCAAAATAACTGCTAAATACCTCTGATATCCTGGTATCAGGTCGGTATGCTTACCTGACTGTGACAATAAGGGATAGCTTGTCAATCCTAGTTGAAAATTTGAGTTGGAGCATTGGCAATCATCTTTGAGGAGGTCCCAAAAGAAGCTGCTCAATTTTTTGTTTGCTGAATTTTCTTGTAGCCATGCTGCACAATGAGGGGTACTTATGAGTCATAAGAATGAAGATATAAGCCCTTAATATGTGATTTGTAGTTAATAAAGAAAAAAATAGTCATATATTCTTCTCAGCCTCAAAGCAAAATTTATTGCGTGGGCTGTTGCTCCTAAATGAGGAAAATGCAGGCAGAGTGAAAATTAGACCAGCTCCCAATAGTTTGCTCATGCTTTTACCAACTTTTTTTTAGCATCTCTAAATTCTAAGTGTGAACATATTTTATTTAAGAATGTGTGACAGAAGGCATAGGCTTTTCTTTCCGTTTTCTAGCAACCCACACTTTTCATATGCTTGTGGATATTAGTATGAAGTGTAGTTTCCATAGTAGGAAAGTAATTCCCAGGACTGTTTGAGGGAAGCAGTGGAGAAAGGATCTGGATTTATGTATTCCATTTCAGTTGAGTTACTGAGTTTTCCTTCTTGTTTGGCTAAAGTAGGTGTCATTTTTTCAGTTCGTCAAAGTATCTTTCATTCATCCCACAATGATCTGGAGGGTGCAATGCTTTGCAGTCAAAGTTACGAGTTACAGCCGTTCATTGCCCTGTTAACATTTTGGTTTGGTTCAGGAGCTCAGTTTTGGAGTTAAGTCAGGGCACTGAGAGTTGGTCTGTGTTCTGGGGAAAGCCTAAGAGCCCAATCTGAACTAATTTCAGACAACACCAAGTCAAAAGACTCGCATCCAGAGTGCTTTCAGCACTTCACCTCCCAGTCTCTGCTACATCAAGGGGACATAGTGGAGCTGATCTGAAAGAAAACTCCTGAAACATGCTGTGTGCCAAATATTGAGCCCTTAATATCAACCATATTACTCTACTCATCCCTTTCCAGCAGGCAGCCTGATGAGATAATGTAGGAGTAGCCAGGAAGGCTGCCTGAGTGGCCTAGAAATAGAGTGAGAGGAGCAATATAGATTGAAATTTCTTCTCCAGCTTGGATGAACTCTCTGGAAAAGTTTGTTTCTTCTGGACTTTTTGGAGATTTTTGTCAAGTTGTAACAGTGCCTCACTTGGAATACTCCTTTGGCTTTGAGTAACAGTATTTAAATTAAACAAAATTTCTTTTTATTTGAAATTACTAGATTGTGAGGTTTCTGGAACCCCTCACAGTGAATTTTGGCAGTTGCCAGCTGGCTTCTCTTCTGTGATGGTGGATATAATGTGTTTTACTTCTGACTTTTTAAAGTTCATTACTGAATTGAGTAGTTTAAAATTTAACACCATCGCTGCTACAGTAATGCAGATAAAACACCAAAAATTCATTATTAATAACCACTTAAGCATAGTTAGCATTTCTCTTGCTTTGATATCAGGTGGGACTGTCACGCAAAGCCTGCCTTCAGTGCATTCTTACATCAGCTTTTTCAAATCCTTCCGGTTATGAGCTTTGCTTTTTGCTGGTTTTGTGAGTCCAGATACCATTATAAACAAGTGTACTTCTGTTGGGCTCATGACCCCAGTCATAACTGCTGTGACCCTGCTTGGGGGTCACGGCCCCTGGTTTGGGAATAGCTGCATTTGAACAGTCTCAAAGAGTTGTCCTGTGCTAATGCATTTGGGGGAAAATGCAAGTAACTGTCAAGAAAGCAGTGAAACAGATTAATCATGCAGAGGACTGCAAAAATAGCAGTAGCTTCTGCATGTTCAGTGTCGTAGAAATAAATTTGCTTCCACTCCTCTGGATTATATACCTTTTGTTTAAGAATAAAATACCAAGAACCCACATGTCGTAAACACATTTATGAAAATATATAAAATTCAACCAGCTCTACTTTCATGCTTTTTTTTTTTTTTTTCCTTTCTTTTGGAAAGTAAAATAAAGGTTTTAAAGTGAATGTTGTGTACAGAAGCCATTTCCCCTCACTCTTGCCCAGATTCATTAGCCTTTCAAAGATAAGAGTTCTGTCTCATGTTGAGAACTTATATCAAAGTTCAGCCTGAAAAAACTTGTTCTGTAATCCTTAGACTAGCGATTTGGAATGAAGATAGTGATGGTGCTGCCTTTTTAATGTCATGAGTGTAATTTTTCTCTTTTTGAAGAAATAAACTTGAGTCTATTTTTCCAGCATTGATTTCCACCATCATTTCTATACTACAGTAACAATTCAGTAAGTACATCTTTCTTGGTATGTGGCTGTAGTTTAGCCCTGTTCTGGATTAATTTATGCCATACATGCTCAGCCTTTTTTAAGTTAATGAAGCTTTGTTAGTTGAGAGAGGTGACTGTGTCAGCGTCTAGGGAAAAACTGTTCCCCTGAAACAGAAGAATTAACGCTGATCCAGGTTGGTGGTGCTGCTTGAATTATTTCATGTGCCTGTCTGTGTTAGTGGCAGTCCCGGGCAGGCTGTGCCTTGCCTCTTAGAGATGTGGGTGAAGGCCTATGCTTCCTTTTCCAGAGGTGCAGGAAGCTCTGTTCAGTCACCCTGCTCTCCACTGTACCATGGGACAAAGTATTTTGGAGCTAAGGGCAAGGTGTGCACCTCTATCCTTGGTCATTGCACTCTGCTTTGGCCATCAATGGCGCTGCTCAACACTGTTGAGTGAAGCAAAGTAACCCATGAAACCCATCCCATGAAAGATGAAGTGGGTTTGTAGGAGGCAGTTCAGGAGAGTGCTGGGAGACTGTTTTCAAAGATTTTTGGGGCTGCTGGTAGATGAGAGACTGAATATGAGCCAGCAATGTGCACTTCCATCAAAATAAGTGTGACCAGCAGGGTGAAGGAGGGGATTCTGCCTTTCTGCTCTGGTGAGACCCCACCTGCAGGGCTTGCATCTAGCTCTGGGATGCAAGGAAGGACAGCACAGGAAGGACATGGACCTGTTGGAGCAAGTCCAGAGGAGACCACCAAGATGATCAGAGGGATGAAACGCTTCTTGCTTGTACAAGGAAAGGCTGAGAGGATTGGGATTGTTCAGCCTGGAGAAGACTTTGGGGTGACCTAATTGTGGCTTTCCAGTACCGGAAGGGAGCCTACAAAAGAGATGGAAAGGGACTTTACAAGAGTAGGTAGCAACAGAACAAGAGGAATGCATTCAAATTGTAAGAGAGTAGGTTTAGATTAGATATTAGGAAAAAATTCTTTACTGTGAAGGTGGTGAGGCACTGAAATATGTTGCCCAGAGAAGCTGTGGATATTCTATCTCTGGAAGTGCTCAAGGCCAGGTTGGATGAGACTGAGCAACCTGGTGTTGGTAAAGGTGTCCCTGCCCATAGTAGTGGTGTTGGAATCAGATGATCTTTAAGAACCCTTCCAACCCAAACCATTTTATGATTCTATGGTCTCTGACTGTATGCAGGGATAGGATGGATGCAGGACTAGTATCTTTTAAGGAAGGTCACCTCTGTCAGTAATATGTTGCATTGCTGTAGTTTCTGTTCAGCTTCTCAAAAGAATCAGTGATACTGGCATTTATTGAAGGTTTCCTTTGTGCTTGTTACTCTGTCAAAGATACCGTGCTCAGATGAGATATCTGGTTCATGCTTTTATAACTTGTTAGTCTTTTCCAAGCCAACTGCTGTAGTGTGCATGCCCTTTTGTGTCTGTAGTCTCATCACACAGATCCACTGACTGGCACTTGAGTTAAGAATTGAGAGATTTTAACAGGTCCAAAACCATCAGGTTTATAGGACTCTAGAGTAGTTAAAATGTGTCCTTGGAAAAATATTAGCACTTCAGGGTTTCCAGTCTCGATCATTGCCAAGTGTCTGTTGGGCAATGCATGGGGCTTAGGATGCTATTTACTGAATGTCTTCCTGGGCACTGAATGCTTTGTCTTGGTGCTTGCTTGTTCTATAACTGTCTGGTTTCTTGACATGTCCTATTTAAATTTGAATTTGTTTGCTAGACTACTTTTGCAAACCTCTAATCATTTTCAGTGTTACTTGTTAAAATTAGAGGACAGTTATACTTTGGGGGTGGGGGTAAACAATAGCCTGTGTTATTATGATATCTATCCCCTGATGTAATCCTGCTAATATAATTACTCTAGTGGTACTGCAGTAAATAAAATGCAGCTGATCACGGTTAGAGGAGAGGGAACCAGCCTGTTGAGATGCAGCACTGGCCTTACTGGCTTTGCCTTGGATTTATGACAAATGTTATCCTTGGAAGCATAATTCTTATTTCTCTTCCTTCATCAGGCAGAAAATATTTAGTCAAATATTCTTCTATGCCTTGGCAAGTGTTTTACTCACATTTCTGTGCTTGGAGTAAAATAGCTCTTTGTACTCAAAGCCTCCCTTTTGAGATAGACCTGCTGAAGGGACAAAAACCTTCCTCATGCAAGTCACATAGGTACTTTAATACATAACTGCTCTGGCTTGTAGGGGTATGTGTCTTTGGTAGATGCAAAACAGGAACTGTAGTAAATCACTATATTGCACTAATAAGAGGTTAAGGACATTAGTTTCTTCCAGTTCTGGGAGACTGTAAATGTTGCATCTTGGCACACTGAAATGCAATGCCCATGTGTTGACAGGAAACCTTAGCATTCTGATTTTGGGAAGAAACTACATTATTTATGTATTTATTTAATATTATCTACATGATTTATAGGCACTTGTTTTCATGGTGCACTAAGCTTCTGAGTAGACTCTTGGGAGTTTAAAGATTGCAGTGCACTTGAAGATATTTAGGAAACACTTTGCTTAGCCCAAGTTAATTTGATCTTCTGATAGGTGTTCGTGGTTGCTAGGTCTGCAAAGCAATTTAAATAGGTAGCCCTCCTCCTGAAATTTTTAAGACCTCTAAGGTTTCTCTGGCATTTTTATAAACCTTCTGGAAGCGAAAAATATTCAGTTTAATTTTTTTTCAGTTTCTGGCAAATGATCTGAATAAGTGGTTATTGAAAGAGGTGCTGCTAATAGCCTAATGAAATACTGGGTAACATTTACTCTCATTCACAGGGAGTCAGAGTGTCTATCAAAGCAAATTTTATCTGAGGCCATAATGACAACTTAGACAATTTCAGTCAATGGAACAAGGTGATAATATGTGTTGATTACACTGCTTGCGTGTGAATAGGTGGTTATTATTTTTTCTAAAGTAACAGCAGTTGAAAAAAATAATGATGTGTGTAGTTTTAAATATGACAGTTAAATATAAAATTTCCTGTAGAATCTGTAGATATTTCCTTTGTTGCCCTCTGTAAGTCTCTCCTGGCAGAGTTTTAAGAGGATGAAAAAATTACTTTATGGACTTAAGGTTCATATTCTATCTTCTGAGAACAATTACTGTCTGGAGAGGGAGAAAGGAAGCACATGGCCTTTAATTTTGATAAAAAACTTATTCTTGTTTGAAGTAATGCTATTATTGGAATTTTAGAGACCTGATGTAACTTGAGATAGAGATAGGCATAAAACTTCTTCCTTCCTACTACCAGTTGTTTTGACAAAATAAAATGCTGTAGAGGTACTAAAATAATAAAAACATGGAGATAGATATTTTTCTTGTATTTCCAAAAAAGCTAGAGATTCAAGTGATAAATGTCATTGAGCACTTTTATCTTTTCACTTTGAAAATAGTTTAGGTTCTAAGACAAGGTCTAGTCTATGCCCAGTCACAGCAATTGCATTTGTGTGGTATTATGTGAAAAGGTATTGCCTTCCCAGAATCTTGAAATTAAATATAACAGATAAGAGGCCCTGAGGATGGTCCATTGAACAGCTTTTGATTTTCAGTCCCAGTTTTGTTTCTCTTTGCTGTGTTGCTGTGGGGAGTATGAACTATTCATTTGTTGACTCTTGTTGCCTTCAGTGGTGATAGCTGCATTTTCCCAGGAGTACCTCTGTGGCCCATTAATGTATTTAGAACCAAACCTCTGGAAATCCCTGAAGGCTAGGAGTGGGATTCTTGAGCTAGTCTGGGGGAAAGTGGATTATATGCTGCACCTACTGACATGCTCTCTGTGGGGCTTCCCATTTTGTCAGTATTCACACATACACTGGAGCTTCTGCTGTTTTCACTCTGTCCTGCACAATAGCAACCCCAATGGCACCTCATTTCCTGGCAAGCTGGAGACAGGAGAGACTTATAATTGTTGCCAGGACATTGTTAGCGTTGCCAGGAACTGTAATCAAATAAGGCTCAAGGTTTCATACTGATGTGATGGATGCAGTACATGTGGCTTAGATTGAGGGGGGAGGTTGATTTTTGGGCTTGGTTTTCCAAATGTTTCCTCTGTTGTTATCAGTGTGGCTTCTCTTGTGCCAGTTCCTTTCCACGGGGACACAGATCCCTTACTATTCTGTTGACATTTTCATGATAGGTTGGGTGTGCTCGCTAACAAGGGGAGATAAAGCTGGGTGGTGTGTGTTAGTATATTGCTACCAGATGTGACATCCAGCAGCTGCACAATAGCATCCAGAAATCTGAGGGTGGAGTAGAGTATCAAAGGCTCCTCCTTCCCTCTGCCCTTCCTCTGCAAAGCAGCAGCTGGTGGTGTTTGGTGGTTTGTGTGCTAATGTGTTTTTCTTTTTTTTTGTTTTTTCTTCCTCTTGTTTTGTTTTAGTTTTGTTTGTGCAGGTTTTTTTTTATGTTGCTTCCCCATCTCCTCCACTCTCCCATACATTAATTTTGGAATATAAGATGGTTGACAGCTCTTCTCTGGTTTTATTCTTTTTCCAAATATCTTGTTGGATGTTGTGGTGCGTAGGTTAGGGTTTGGGGTTTTTTTGCCTCCATTTGAGGTAACTAAGGTGTTGGGGTAGGAATAGGTGAGTGCTCAGGGTCACAGGAGTGAAAAATTAATGGAACAAGAGGGAAAAGGCTTGGAAAGGTTGATGTACCTTTAGCTCCAAGCTGTCATGTACTTTAAAGCACCAGAGGCCCTTACTTCTAACTGAACAAGATTTGGAAGTGTCAGCCACAGAAATCTGGGCAAATGGCACTTTGTCAGGAACTCGTACAACTTGATAAAAGCTTTGTCATCCTTATAGTAGCAGAGATCCTGAATTTCTTCCCTTTAGACTACAGGAGCATGAATATGACCTTGCTGGTCAAATTTAATCACAGTCCTGGAATCAGCTTATCTGTGTTTATGTTGTTAATGATGTAAATACAGAGCAGGCAAGTAAGACACTGGGGTTTTATTGTTTGAGGCTTTTAGCTTGCAGAAGTTAGTAGTCAGTCCATTTCCTTAAATAACAAATCAATTTTCTGTTGATGATCTTGATTTAGATAAAAATATTGCAGCATTAGCAAAGGAATAGCTAAGCTTTTAATATAAAACTCTATAATTAGGTAAGAAAAAATTTACTTTTCTCTTACAGCTCATTTGAATACTGTTGAATAATTATTGTGATTTGTAGAGGGACACACTAGACCTTCTATAATAAGAAAAAATAATGCAAGGTTGGAATGCCCTTATTGCACAACTTGTTCAATATGCAGTGTGGTATCAAAGCAAGAATCTTTGCTGTTAGAGTTCATTCCATTGCAATGACAAAAGAATTGATAATCACAATTCTTCAATTAGCCATAGGGGTGTCACTCTGTGTTCAGTGACATGTATTCACAACTGGTTTGTCCACTTGGGTTTCGGTGTGTGAACTCAAATGTAGTGTTTTGTTTTGGAATTTATACCCAGGATTGTTTTAAGGTAAATGTTAATTGCTAAAAATAAGCATGCAACTGCTTCCTCTTCACTTCATAATTTTCCCCACATTAAGTAGTACCAACTCAGAAAATTGGGTAGCAAGCCTGTTCTAAGGTGATGTAGACAATTTTGGGCTTAAAAAAAACCCACCTCACAACACTCCAGAAATCAAAAGTGTCTGAACAAGACCTTAACTCTAGTCACTAGTGACCTCAGTGACCACTATACAGAGAGTGCATTTCAGTATTTGTGCTACTCAGCTAAGCATTTTTTCCTAACAAGTAATTGCATGTATTTAGTTGTAGCAGAATGAATGTTGGTTTGGTGCATTCCTGTGTTAAATTGAAATAGTAACAAGTGATCTTTTATCTTGTATACTCTAGACTTTCATAGCCAGTGAAAGAACATTTTTCAGATGTGCTTAACAAGGTAGCAATGTCAACACACACTCTAAAAATGGGAAATGCATTGCAGAATTGAGTGTGGATTTTTTAAAATGTATTAGTGGAAGTGACTTCCTAAATGGTTGTTGACTGTATACAGTAAGAGCTGTGAAGAGAATCAACAGTGAAGCATAATATTTTTGTGCTCTTGGGTGAAGTTGTCATCCTGCCCCAAGCTGACACAGTGGCTTGAGTGATGGTACCGTGCCTGGGAATGCCAACCAACTAATGCTGATTTAGAAGCTCCTGGATGCTGCTGGTTGTTATACCCCTCTCCCAGGGTCACTGCAGAAAGACCAGGGCATGGGAATACATCTGAGCTGCTTCAGTGTCCAGTGTCTGTAGCCTGAAGTGCAGCTGGTGTTGATGGACACGTGCAGATGCTTCCAGGGCTTGGCTTGCTGGTCTGGCAAGTGGTAACAGGCAAGAAAGGAGGGGGAGGGTGGGAGCGATATTAGAGCCTAACCCACTGCAGCTGTTTGAGTGAGTGCATGTCAAAAGCTCTTAAAGCTAAAAATGCGAGCCACTGCAGTGGGTGGTGTGCCAGTGGTTTTCCCACGCCCCTCGCCCTACAGTGACCAGGAGGAATGTCCTCTGTATGAAGTGCTTCTTCCACGCAGAGCAAAGGAGGAGGAAGGAGCTCCTCCATAGGAGCAAAACTGAGGCCTGAAGTATGTAATGTGCCCTGTAGCTGTTCTGTCACTTCTTTGTCACCAAAGACCGCAGTCAGGGCTGAGTACTTAATGGGTAACCAGAGGGAGCTAAAGCAGATAGAGCAAAGCTCATTTAGGAAGTGGGATTATAAATGCTCCTCAGCCTGCTCATAGATACCTTGTGCGGTCACAAATTGTTAGACAGTTATACCAGAGGCAGAGAGAACAGTTTTGTGGTCAAGGCACACTGCTACAAACTTCCTGTTTGTCTTGATCCCCTGTTCTGTGTCCCCTTAGGGAGCAGAGGTGATCATGCCTTTCCCCTTCCTAGCCTGTTTTGCCAACTCTCTGGGGCAGGGAATGTTGTGTGCCCTGTCTGTAGTACAACAGGGCTCTTGTGGTCACTCAGTGTTGTGTTCCCACCTGATGCCGTGGAGCAAAATCCTACTGCCCAGCCAGATGGTGAGCCTGGTAAGGTGAGTGTGTGTGTGAGAAACAGAAGTGTCACCTGCAGAAACACATGCAGCCTGGGAAGCAGGCATTGCATGTGTGGTGACAGCTGTGACACTGCTGGTAACAGCAGTGGGATGGGACAGCATGCAGGACAGTGGTGCTGTGGAGAGCAGATCCAGGTTCTTGAGGACAGGGAGCAAAGGGAGGATTGAGGGAGTTTCACTACTGAAGGTGAATGAGCAGCTTGAATGTATGGAGTTCTTCTATGGAATGGATGACAGGCAGGTAGGGAGCTTGTGGGTCATGACCTGTCATAGGTGAATGAAAGGGGTATCAAGCTGGGAGTTTCTTACACATCACCTGATGGTGAGAAGGAAACAGAATCAAGTCTTTAGAAAATTTGAGTAAGTCTCTGTCTCACAACCTGTGGTTCCTTGGAGTGACTTGAAGGTCTTTGACATCTGCTAGGAGAGTGATATGGTTGAAAACAAACTAGCCAGGGCTTTTTTTGAGGATATCAGATTTAACTTCTTGATACAGGCCTTGGAGGGGTCAAAGAGATGTGGCATCTGATTGCATCTGCTATTAACAAAGTAGGCAGATGTGATTGAGAGAGTGATAATGGCAGCTTTGGCTGTAGCCACCATGAAATAGAGGAGTTCAAGGTCGTTAGGGCGTGAGAAACACAAGGAAGTGGAGTGACAGACTCTGGGCTTCAGGAAGGCAGCACTCAGCTTATTCAGGCAGCTGGTACCAGGAAATGCTGAAGCTTTAAAACACATAAGAGTTCATGAGAGCTAGACAGGTCTTGAAGGACAATCCCTTTGAAGTGCAGGAGCAGTAGTTACTTAGATAACAAAAGGATGTATTGGAAGACCAGACTGGCTGGGCAGGAAGTACATGATAGAACTCCAGTGCAAAAACGGGGAGGAAGCAGTAAAGGGGGAACTTAGAAACATTGTCCAAGGGCTGGAGTTGCAAAAGCTCAGCTGGTGTTGATGTGTATTAGTGGTAAAAAGGGCTGCAGAAGAGTTTCTAAGACTTACACTCGTAGGAAAAGGTTGAATGAGGAAAATGTGGATCTGCTGCTGAGTGGGACTGGTAGCAGTGGGCATAGATAAGGCTGAGGTTCTTGTGCCTTGTGCACTTTAGTTTTCACCAATGAGATCTCACAGGCCTCTGTACTTAGTGAAGGAGTTCAGGGAGGGCAAGAAACCTCTCTTGGGCCAAGGAGTGTCACGGATTACTTGAGAGCTCAGCAAGCCCAGAGAGACTTGGGAGGGTTGTCCTCAACCATTTAGCTCACTTTTTGAATTTTGAAGTGTGTGTTATAACTCTATATGTAGAAGATAAATTTCTTTAGCTCTTTGTGTAGGAGGAAGCTAATTTTATAGCATGTCAGGGTGTCTGTCCTTCCCTTGCTGAGTCTGTGCTGTAGTGTGTGAAGTAAAGCATAGTTGTAGTAATCTGTCCTTTAGAGGAGTGTGTACCCTGGTTTGTTGAGAGGTATGGTCAGTTCAGTAGGAGGCTATTCTATGTAATCACCTCAGACTCCAGAACCCAGTGGGATGCTGAGGATGGCTCAGTTTGGAGCCTCTCCACTTGTCAATAAAAGATTTCTTGAAGCTGCCAGCAGCAGTGATTCTGCACAAATCTCATCCGACGGGGCCAGTCCCCGTGTGAGGAGGGCAGTGCTGCCCCCCTGAACTCTCCTTTGAGTCTCACCTGTGTGGTGCTGTAGTCATCGTCCTTCTTCTGCTGATCTTCTGTTCCCCTGTATTGCTGCACAGCTTCTGACTTGATGCAAAGGACCACGTTTCAATGACGAGTGGGGCTGATACTGATACTCTGCTTGTAAAATGCTTTGGGAGTCTTCCCAGTGAGAGGCTCTGTATTGGGAAGTGGGAAACTGAAGTGTGAATCACTGTTATGCCTTCTCTTGCCAAGCTTCCCAGGCTGAGGCCATGGGGCTTAAATTCCAAATTGTTCCAGTTTTTCTCAATGGGCTTGTGAAGAACTTTTCTCTTACTATTTTTTGTGTGAGTAACTATGAAGAAGTTACACGTATCAGGCTAGTTAATGAACTGTCCTAATTACAAGATAGTTTCTAGAAGCTACTTTTAAATTGCAGGACCTTTAAGGACCTTTTGTAGAATTGTGTATTAATGAGGAACTCTCCCACCCACAAAGGGAAGGATGGAAGAGGGAGAATGGGGTCAGGTCTCCTTTGGGACTACAGCATTCCTGCCTTCATGAAGTCTGTGATGAAAAACTTAATTTTGAGTGTATTTTCCTTGTGCCACTCTTTCTTCCCATTCTGAATTGTTGACATTTTTCTTTTGGAATGTTGTTCAGCTGTATGTGGTGTTAATTCTATCACTGTTTCCTGATAATTTTGAAAGCATTGTATTTGTTACTATATTTTTAGATGTTTCTTTCCTCATGTGTATAATTATAGTCTTGGGGATTTTCTTCCAGCATTCTGCTAATGTCTTTAATATTTGTTTTATTCTTAAAAAATTCATAACGGATGTATTTCCTGGTTTTGAAGTCTGTAGTACGAAGAAAGAAATCATAGTTTCCCCATCTCAGTGATAGCCTGAAGCAGGATGTGTGGCATACAACAGCCTTTCACCAAGAGGAGGAAATTAACTGGCTACAAATTAGGGAAAGTTCACGAGAAGTCATTACTCTTCATTTATTTCTAAGTGAAGCTTTGAATCTCTAGGCAAAAGACAAATTATACAGCAAATGGAGTCCCCCTGCATATGAATGTGCAGTGTTTAGATATCTATGTTGACTTGTGACCATGGTAAGATTATGCAGCTTCATATATTAACTGTGTTATCATTGAGCACTGTCTCTTCTTCTTCCCTTTTTTTAAGGAATGGTGTTTTAATGCTATTAAATGAAGTACTGATGAATGTTTCCATGGCCAGATTCTGCTTGTTTCCAGGTGGTGTATGGTGGGAGTGTACATAATTTACCCAGATATGTCCTGTCAGCTTTTTTTGCCCTTATTCTTTTCAGTGCCTGGAAAAGTGAGATAAAGCAGCTTATCTTCTTTGAGACCTGTGCTGCATTCAAAGCGGCTTCAGAAAGGAAAACGAACCTTCCACAATTTTTTCTGGAGTTAATATAGACTAATAACAAAAAAACATGGTCAGAAGAATTACTGCTAATAAGGCTTGAAATATACATTGCTCTGAAGAATCTGCAGGCCAGTGGAGGGAGGGAAATGTGAAACCTCTAGAATGGCCTAGGACTTTGGAGAAAAAAACACTTTCTTTTAAAGTAAACTTTGCACAGTTTACTGATTCTGTGATGCAGAGTACCTCTGGGCAATACACTGAAATCTGCATGATGAATAAAGTCTACTTCAGCTATTGTTTTTCCTCACTGGGGACGCCTCCGCTCCCCCTTTGAACCACTTAGGAGTTTAGTATAGCGTTGAATTCAGTGTAGTGTTTCAATATAGTAATGCTTACTGTAACAGTGCTGTTCTTTTTAAAATTTATCCTATTTTATACTCAGTAACACACAATTTATCCATGGGATGCTACAGGTAGAGATAATTAGCTTAGCTTGAAGGCATTATTCTCCGTTGCACTACATTTGTTTTGACAGGTGACATATGCAAAAGAGTTCTTCATATGTAGGATATTCATATTTTAAAAATTGCTTTTGTCCACTTCCTGGCTGCGTATTTTTCCCCTACTTCTTATTCAAATTCCATTTAGGGTATATTTTATGACAGCTTCATCCTTTCTTGTGACTTTTTGTGCCTAATTCCTCACTTGTAAAAATGTACTAATATTTCCTCTTCCTTCCTTTGTATGTTTCCGCCTTTTTGCTGTGCTGCCTATTTTTGTATTGACAGTCCAAAGTTGCTCCCCAGATTAGAATTTGTGTTTCTTATTACCTGGGAACAAAATGGGTGCTGTTCTGGTGAGTTCTACTTAAATGATGGTTGAATATGAATTCCAGTATCTTTCCAAAAGTGGCGGGATTCTATTAAAGATCCGAGAAGGAGGGGTTTGCAGTGAGAATAGTTTCCTGAACCATTCAATTTTAATAATAGTAAAGTGATGGTATACAGATCTTAATATGTATATGATTTGCTAAATTTTTGTGCTACCCTGCTAGTAGAATTAGGAAAAAGGCCATTTTGCTGGTGACATAGGGCCTGTAGAAATGTCTATATGCAGAGTAGAAGATTCCATGGAGATCTTACTTGATGTGAGTGAAAGTATTTTTAGCAATAATACTTCTGTTTGAGGCTCTTGTTTCATTTCCTCTGTATTTAGCACACAGAAGTGAGAGGAGGTTGACTTCTTGAGGTTGTGTTCCTCTTCTGCTATGTATTGTCAGGCATAAACTCCTGACATCTCTGTGGGAAATCCTGGAGAGCAGTTGGGAATGCCCAGAGGAAGCCAGCTGATGCTCCTATCGATTTGCTTCCCAGTACCTGGCTCCTTTAAAAGTGAAGTATGCCTGATAAATGTGAGAAAGAATCCATTCCTGTATCCATGTTGTCAGCTGGAAGGAACATTAGAAGAGTAAAATCTCAACGAATCTCTCACTAGCAGAATTTGGCCTGTCAAAGTTTATAAATGAGATGCACTGGGAAAGCTGTTGCCAAATTCACATCAAATGCTTTCAGTCTGAGGGATTGTAATGTATACAATTATCTCAGCTGAAGTTATCGACTGTTTTCGTCTTGATTTTGTGATTTTTTTTTTGGTGAGGGGGGAATGATGGTAGTGTAAATTAATATAGTAAAATTATGCAATCAAAATGAATAATTTTCATACTCTTACTGCTTGATGAAACAAGACTTGTTAATGAAAAACCTGAACTGTTAAAAGAAGTGTCAGTTTTTATATGTATGCACACTCTTTTAAAATGGAGAACAGGATGCTTGTGTTCATTGATTTCCAACCTTTGCTGTCTAACAGGCTACTGGTGGAACAAGTGACACACTGTCACACCAATGCATGCATGCCTTCATTTTTAACTCTCCTAACATCCTGTGGCCAAACACAATGTGAGGATCTCATATGAGGCTTGTTTTCTATCATGTGTGGGTTGGTCGTCACGGTGCTTGGTTGTGAAGTGAATGCAGATCTGCTGGGGTGCCAGTTTCACATTTAGCCCCGACACGCAGTGAGGTACCTGTGGTACCTGTCCCAAGGGCTTTGTTCCTTCCCTCATATTAGTTTTATTAGTTTATGTATTTTGACTTTTAATTATCATGGGATTAAAAGCCGTAAGTGGTTTGATAGTGGAAACCATGTGGTTGTCTTCCTAGGGAGTGTCCTGACCTGATAAACCATAGTGTTTTTCCCTGGCTGAATTAATCCTGGGTGCTATTCTGTAAAGGGGCATAATACAAAAAAGTACTATTCTGATGTATTTTATGGGTCTAATGCCCCTCAGGGAGGGGAGGACTGTGGGCTTGAGAAGCTGATGTAGCATCTGTGAGCCACAAGTGGCCCATGGAGCACACTTAGCATTTCTCCTTGTCAGTGGGACTGTTTGTGTGGGTTTTTTTCTTCTGGGTGGTGTGGTTTTGTGGTTTTATTTGTTTGTTTGTTTATTTGTTTTTATTTTGGGATTGTTTTTAGTGAAAATTATTCAGGTTGCTGCCATATTATTCCTGGAGCTCCAGGTATGGCCTGCCAGCATTTGTTGAATGGTTTTACATCTTGCCTCGGGTGAGATTCTATTTTGTCCCTTCCTACTCCTGGCCACGTGCTTCCCACAGCTCCTCTTTGTCTGGGACTCCTCATGCTCTCTCTAGCTACCTTGTGGTGTGAAATGTGTGAAAAAGCAAGAAAGGAAGTCTTCTTGGTGTGTGGAAGATAATGGTGAAAGTACACGTGTCCGTGGGCTTCCAGGCACAGTAGGTGGCAGGCATGTGGGACACACCTGGCCTTTCAGTTCTGCCAGGCTTCCTTTGAGGTGCACAGGCTCACCCTTTGGGAATTTCCAAAGTGTTTTTCCAATGCCTTGGCTGAAGGAACTTGTGCAAAGCATTCAAGCAATCCTGTGAGTCAGACAGAGAATTTGGCCGTAGCCTTTCCTGGGATCTGGAGGTGAATAATCAACAGCTAAACCCTCTTGAAATGTTTTTCTTTGATAAGAGCATGAGCTCAGCTTGGCAGAGATGTTAAACAGACACAGAGGGTATTTCTGGTGGGATGGCTGTGAGATGAGGAAGGTTGACTGGAAAGGATGCAAATACACAAGTGACAGAGGTCAAAATCTGACACATACTGCACTCTATTTGTTTTGTATTCATAGCATGTAGCACTGACTAGCTGTTTCAGGCCACAATAAGTGTTTTTTTCCTTCCTCTGAGGTAGCTCACAGCTTCTGGTATTACTGTACACTGCAACCATTTGGCAGTAATTTTTGCAGAGGGATGTCATCAGTACCTGTGTTCTGTGCCATAGTGCTGTTCCCCAGGGCTCAGTATTGGGGCCAGTCCTGTTTAGTATCTTTGTTGATGATCTTGACAAGGCAGCTGAGGGCACCCTTAGCCAGTTTGCAGATGGCAACAAGCTGGACAGGAATGTTGATCTTGGAGGGTAGGAAAGCTCTTCTTCAGAGGAATCTGGAGGAGCTGGGTTAATGGCTCAGGGCCAGTTGTATGAGGCTCAGTAAGGTGAAGTGCTGAGTCCTGCATTTGGTTCAGAAGAAGCCCTTGCAGTGATAAAGGCTGAGGGAATGTGGCTGGAGAGGTGCCCAGCAGAAAAGGACCTGGGGGTGGTGGTCAACAGCTGCCAATGTGTGCCCAGGTGGCCAAGCAGGCCAATGGCATCCTGGCCTGTGTCAGGAGTAGTGTGGCCAGCAGAAGTACTCCCTACTATGTCACCCTGTACATGGCACTGGTGAGGCCACACCTTGAATTCTGTGTTTAATTTTGGGCCACTCACTTCAAGAAAGACAGTGAGGTGCTGGAACTCTCTAGAGAAGGGCAACAGAGCTGGTGAAGAGTCTGAATCACAAATTATATGACAAACAGCTGAGGGAGCTGGGTTTGTTTAACCTGGAGAGAAGGAGGTTCAGGTAGAACCTCTTCACTTTCTACAACTACCTGAAAAGAGGTTGTAGGGGGGTGGGGATTGGTCTCTTCTCCTAAGGGACAGGTGATGGGACAAGAGGAAATAGCTTCAAGTTGTGCCAGGGAAGGTTTAGATTGGATATTAGGAAAAAATTCTTCATAGAAATGGTAATCACATCACAGACTTCCGGGGGCAGTGTTTGAGTCACCACCTCTGGAGGTATTTAAAACATGTATAGACGTGGCACTTGGGGACATGCTTTAATGGGGAACTTGGCAGTGTTAGGTTAATACTTGTGTTTGACAATCTTAAATGTCCTTTCCAACCCAAAGGATTGTATGATTCTATAAAGATTTAGAGAAATCAGAATAAGAGAAGAAATGAGCGTTTGCAATTCAACCAAGAAAATACTCCTTTTCCTCTATGGCATTAAGGAAAAGTAAAAAATCTTGCAACCTTCAGGTTTTCTTTTATCTATTACACAAAGACCTGCTTACTCAATGTTTTTTTCTTTTCCTCTCAAGGTTTAGCAGCCCTGTCAGGCTTTCTGGCTGTGTGTCAGTATAGTGGCTTGTAGACACAAATGGTATCAGGCTTTACAGTTGCAGGAGACACAGTAGCATTAATGCAACATGGTTGTAAACACCAACAGGGCTTTATCTGTGTCTCCTTTTAATGATTTTTCTTGAATATGGCTTGCTTTAAAATAGCAATTCAGGTCCCCTGTGTGAATTTTGACACTGGTGCTCAGCTGAAGAAATATATTATCTTTCAATAGCAAGGGTTTTGAGGAGAGTAAAATGCCAGCAGAATAAATAAGTAAATATTGAAGAAAACAAACAAACAGCCTCCCCTTTTACATACTGAAAGATGCAACCCAGGAAAAAAGCAGGTTTAAAGGATGGGTAGGAGGGGAAAACTGAGCCAGTTTAAACGTGTGGCTTTGATTTGATGCGTTGCTTCCTTTCCCTCCTCCCACTATGACTTGTTGTCTTTCAACATTAACCTCCAGTCTCAGTGTAGTGAATGTTGTGTTCTGTAAGTCCTGCTCCTGCCCTTGCTCTCCTGCTGATGCCCCTGCTGAGCTCAGTGCTGACAGCTTGGGAAAATTCAGTGTGATTTGGAATTGAGAAGTGCTGTATCAGCACATGGGAGATTAAGGTTTTTAGTAGATTTTTTTTCCTTGCTTGTAGAGGGGAATTAGTGAGCTCCCAAATTCACTGGATTTATTGGAAATCTGTGCCTGCTGAATGTATTTATTCCCCCATGTTGCTGGCTGTACTCTTGACAGGTGCTGAGAGGAGATTTATAGAAACAGCAAATATTTGCTAGAGTGGCTGAAATATCTGAGGATTATTTAGATGTGACTCTTTATCATCATCTCAGTACTAGTCCAATAATTTAAACGCATAGGCTTGAGTCTTTGGAATTTTTTATTCTACTTCTCTGTTGAATTTTATACAGGTTTCATGACTGAATCCTACTACCAATGGACTAGTACAGAGCTGATACACAGACTTTGAGAGTAACCTATTTTCCTGGTTTTTGTTTTTGATGAAGTAGTATTACAGGGAGAGCAGAACATGTCTATGGAAGAGTGCTGCTCCTCACAGTAGAAAAACATGGGTTGTGTTCCTCTAACTTAAAGGAATCCTGGAAAAACTCCTGAGGAAGATTTTATGTATTAGTTCCTCTGTTCATATTTCTATAGGAATGCTTTTTGCAGAATTTAAATTTTTTGTTAAATATTTCGGTAGATAAGATGTACTCCATTAGTTTTTAGAGGACTTACAAGGGGATGAGAAAATAAAAGGAAAACAGATAATTCCTTCCAGATGTTCAGGACCATAATTTTAGAAGGAAACAATAAAAGCAAATCATTAACCTTCCCTTAGGTTTCCAGTGAAATACATAGAAATCATTATCAGCTTTGCAGTTATTTGAGATGCTGACAAATACCTGCTGTCATGCACCAAGCCTAGAAGAAAGGTTCAGAACTGGTGCCCTGTATGGAAAATTCCAGGCCTATAGTTATTTTTATCTCTTCACAAGTTCTCTTACCTTCATGGCTTTGCCTGACCTTAATTTTGACTGTTCAGGAAAGTGGGTAATTGCTGAGATAGCAAGGTCCAGAACTGGTAAAACCATCTTTGCAATTTGCCTGTAGTACTCAACAGAGCACCGAGGCTGTTTGTGGCTCTGTGCCACCTGTCTTTGTTTTTTCTTAGCACAAGAACAGCAGCTTTTACAGCTGCTTGGTCTATCTTGCACCTCTGGCAGGGCTAGAGTTTATCAGAACCAAGTAGCTGAACTTCATCTGGTTAAGATGATACCTGCTGGATCATAGGAAATTATTAAGCAGAGAAATGACAAGTTTCTTCTGATTTGTTTCACATTTTCTTCTCTCACCCCACAAGTTTTCCATCTACAGGTACGCTGCTCGGAACATTGTAGTGTGAAGTGCTTCAAAGGCAGAGGGCTTGTTACTGAGTCTTTCTAGCCCTTCCTTGGTGAAGAGGCTGAGCTGATTTTGCGTCCATACAAGCCTTGACACAGTTGTCAGCTCCTGCCATTTGATATTGCATTAGCATGCTCCATCTGGGGCTGCTTATCACGATTTCCACAGGAGCTAATGCTACTGTAAAATGTGCTGTTTATTTACTAGTGTATTTTTTTTTATTATTTGTGGTTTTGTTTTTTTTTGATTGTCATTCAAGATAGATTTTGAAATTGTTCACCCTTTCCTGTGCTACTCTTACTGCACAATGTTTCAGTGCCTGAGAGCCCATTTCAACTGGAGGTAGTATAGCTTCGTGGATGTCATGTGCTTGAATTTACTTTTTTTTTTCCTTAGGCTTGGAGAGACCAGATATTTATTGATCTTCATGGCCTGTTTCAAAGCCTGCTGCCTGGAGGGAGTGGAGTGTGTCTGAGGCTTTGAGTTTCTGGGAGCACCAGTCACATTGGTTCAGTTGATGCATGGATGTCTCTTTGCAGTAATTTTTATATGTACACCTTGGTCATGGCAGGTATGCTCCTAGGCCCTGAACTGTCCTTCAAAATATTTTTGATTGACTGAATGCTAAGTTATTATTCTAGGAAAACCTAAAAGTATCAAATCCAATAAGAAATTACTAGAATGAGGTCTGATTTAATGAATAATCACAAAGCTGAGAAGCTGACTGACACCCACAGCAACACTGGACTTTAATGTCAGTTTTGCATTCACATAAAAGCATTTAAAGGCATTAAAGAAATGAGTTCTATTCTTGTTTTCAATTAGGATATTGCATTTCTCCTGCTTCCATATATCTTTAAGTTCAGCTACAGTTTCCATTTTAATACTTGGAAAGTTTGAATTGCCATACATATTGAATATGCAAATGTATCTCTTTATTTTGGGGCCAGATGACCTGACCAAACTAGCACTGGCAAAAGTACTCTTCTTTTCCTAAAAATGATATTCTATGTTAACTTTTGCCAGCAGGCAGTCAGATTTGTATTGTGTTCTGTGTCATCTGTTGTTGGGTAAGGATTATAAAAATGGCTTGGTTAATAACAAAGAACTGTTCCTAACAATAATACACATCGCCAACATCATCAGCCCTCCCCCCACCCCCGGTATATATATGTAGATATTTAGAGAGCTTAGTAGAGCAAAATTTTCTATGGAATGTGTTTTTTTTGCACACGGGTCAGGGGGATAGGCAGAGGATGAAATGAGTATGGTTCTAAATCTGCTTTGTCTAGCAAACTATTATGTTTTGGGTGTGAAGAGAAATACTATGAGTACTGCAACTATAATAAAATAGAGATAAAAGTAGGAAAAGCTATTGCTCCAAAGGGGCTACTAGTGCATCTTTATTTCCCTTGTTTCATAGCACACTGTGAAGAAGAAATATTATAACTTATGTTTATGGAAAAATCTATCTAGAGTAACTTTCTCTGGGCCCCGTGGCCTCATGTTTGGCAGGAAGTGCGTGGGAGAAGATGCAGCAGATTGTTTTGCTCCGAGGAGTAGCCAGAGCCCACTGAGAGCATCAGAAATGCTCTGGCAGTCATCACCCTGAGCCTCTGCAGGCTTTCAGCTCGACTGCCTCAGCCTGTGTCGTTTGTGTGATGACAGAAATGGTCTGGCAGTGGTTGTCTTTCACCTTTCCTCTTTGCTCCTAAAACTGTGTGTGCCATTTACAGCACTTCAGTCTGCTTCACTTAGCTCTGTGGGAGACTTAGCTCAGTGCAACTGGACTTCCCTTTCACTTCACCCTATGAGAGAAAAGTTGCATCTACAGTAATTGTTCTAGTTGAGTTGGTAGGCTGTGTAGATGTAAATCTAAATTACTCTGGCTGGGAGCAGCTGAGGAGGGGATCTCTCCTACCCTGTGCCTGGCTGCCAGCACTCCCAAATTAGTGAGCAGCCACAGTGAAATTCTAGAAGTCATTCTCGTACACGTGGCAGACTCATTTTGGGTTGCCTGGGCTGAGTTCCCTCTGGCTGAGCTTCTGTCCTCTTTTACAGTTTCAACACTTCGTAATGCCTGAGACATTGTCTTCTTCCTAATTAATCTTTTCATTCTTTGTAGAGTCTGGACTTCCTCTCAATATCCTATTTGACGTGTTTATTCATCTGGGCAAACTTCCAATCTTTCCTTACCATTTTTTCCCTTCCTGCTTGGAATAGGAGTGTGAATAACATTTGCCTTTTTTCAAGTGAGGTATTTCTGTGTTTGAGCTGAAGTGTTTGAGGACAGTCTCAATAATTTGCTTGGTTTTTCAAAATTTACCATTCTGAGATCCTAAAGTCCCCATTGCATTTACTTTTGTCTATTTGATCCTTCTCACTAAATTGACATATGCAACAACTTTTGACATTCAACTTTTCTGTCCAGTCTTTGCTTTTCACTAAAGCAGTGGCTAGAATAGATTTATCTCATTTTCCCCTTGTTTATGAAAATAGTCTTTTCAGTTATAGGGGGGAAACAACTCTCAAACTTTTTTTTAGGCAACATTTATCAAACAAGGTAAAATAAGCAGCATATTGGAAAAAGAATTTGTTCCATGTAGAAGTTATCATTGGTGAAATTCTGTTTGTATGTATCCACTGACCTTACTAGTTGCAGCAGGCCTGGAGTCACTCAGTATTAAAAGACTCTACAGGTTAGCCAAGACCTTTGTGCACTTGGTCTGTGGCCTTTTGGTGCATTATAAGGATCTTCCAAACAGTCTCCATCAGGCTTTTGCATTCAAAGCTGGTAGCCTGCCTGAGGAGTAATGAATACCCTTGGCAATTTCTAGGCCAAAGAGTCAGAACAAAAAGAGGAGAGAAACATTTTGATAGAGGTAGGACCTGTGGAATAGTTTTTGTGCTTTCTTGGTGAGTACCTCCCGCTTTATCATGTGTGTGAGTTATCAATGCCTTAAATAAGTCCATTATTTTTTAGGCAAGCAAATATCTCATATTATTTTAACCTAGTAATTTTAGGGCTAAGTTTGATTCACTGACACCACTGGAAATAGGATGCATGTGGCTTGCGTCTGGGAGATAGTAGCTTGTAAATAAAACTGTAACCCAAAACTGTGCCAACTTTTCCCCAATGTTGGGTTTTTTTCACTGTGTATTCATTCAAACCTGAGTGCACCTCTCCTCGGTGAAGATGTTTGCCAATCACGCAGATTTATCTAAGCATAGTAAAAAAGAACAATAAAAGTACTGTGTAGAATCAGTGAGAGGAATAGTATAAAGTGCACAAAACTGAAAATGCAAAAAGGTTGAAAGTTTAGTAATTTGGCCCACAACATGCACCAGAAATGTCTTTGTGTGAGTTTTGTCCTCTTGTTTTCCTTGGAGATGAAGAATGCCTGTGTGTAAAACCTGCTCTTGCTCCTTGCATTTAATTCTTTCCCATTACTGAAATAAATCCAAGTTCTCATAGTTCACATGAAATGTATGCAGTCCAGGGAGATCATTGCCCTGTTCTCATTATTAATCTAGAAGTTTTCATACTTGCGGCATGTCGCTGTGCTGTGAAGAATATGGAAAGGGCAGAGGCATCTGCCTGGGGGCTGGGGGAGAGGTGGAATTCCTCCCCCAGTACCCAGCAGGCTCCTCAGGGGTGATTTCATGCGGATTTGAGCATGAACTAGCACAGAGCCAGCCCAGCTAGAGCCGTTCTCACGGGGAGTCCGTGTGGGAAGGAGAGGTGCTGGGCTGAATCATCCCGCTGAGCTCTGCCGCTTCCATCACCAGTCCCTGACCCGGTGGGGAATTCCAGTTGGGAGTGATGAGACCTACCCAAAACTGAGTCACACTACTTGAATTAAAATAAATATTTAGTGAGTGTTTTTCTTTGGGACCCTCTTGTGTGAGACTTATTAAGTGTTGGTGTTTAACTGGAGTGCATACAATGCTGTAATTAGAAAGGATGTTTTTGCTTAAAGCTGTGTGCCATCGCTGACTGGGGTTTGTAACTCCATTACTAATGCTGTTCCCAGTGACCTGGTCTGAAGATTCCCAAACCACGATTCCACAGCTCACTTCACATCTGCAGGGAGCTGACACACCGTGGCAGCTGCTCTCAGGCTTCTCGCCAGAGATCAGATCATGCAAAAAAGCAGCTAAAACAACTCTGAATGCTTTCCCTGCCACTTTCCCCTCTCTCCCCCACCCTTATCCCTCCCCCAAGTAAGCAAGTGCTGTCTAATTCCTGCTACTTGTTTGTGAGTGGGAGGAGGAACTCCCAGGGACATCAACACTCTGGAGAAGTGGTCTCTGGTAGCTCTTCCTGGAAGAGTCATTGCTGCTACTCTCCTTATGAATTTTTAAAATAAATGATGCTTTATATGCATTAGTGTGGGATTAATACTCACTCTTACCCTCCAAGGATTGTTAGCTAGGTGACTTCTCATGTAGAAATTAACATTTCTGGTGGTCAAAATACATGAAATTTTCTATATACAGAATCCATGCTTTGAGATACAGAAAATGGACATTTTTACCTCATGAAAAAGTTTTTTATTTTATGAATGTCAGGTATGGCAGTTGTTGTTTTGTTTAGGTGGGTTTTTTTCCCTTTCAAAATCACATTAACTAACCCAAAAGCCAAGTTCTAGCCAACTTCTATTTGAAGGAGGTTTGTGGAAATACCAAAGACATATAATGTTTTTGGGTTTTTTTTAGCTGCATATTTAATTCATATTAATTTTGTTGGCATCTTATGAATTTTCTTATCTATATTCTAGTCTCTTAAGATTGAAGAGTGCTTTTTTGCAATTAAAAGGTTAATTCTTTTTCTGTGTCTCAGGAAAGGAGATTTTTGAATTGCAAGAATATTTATTTTTATCTTATCGACAAGGATGTTGGGATGAAACAAATGCTTCTTTAAAAGACAGCAGCTGGTTCCAGCCTCCAGGTTTGAAGTTACAAGCAGCTGGAAGCAAGCCTATATGGGTTGCTTATTTAAGAGGTTAATGTACTTTCTATGGGGAATGCAGAACTGGATCTCACAGAAAGGAATATATTGATGTTGTCAGTGATGAGTTTTCATAAATTGAATTTGCACCAAGGGCCTTTGAAAAAGTGCTTTACTCTGAAAGTCATTTTGATCTTCTGCAAATAAAAATAACAAATGTTTGATCATAGCCAGATTGCAGTTGTAAATGGCAGTTTAGCTATTTCAGATTTGTCAGTTGATTTAGTTTTTTTAGATGAATTTGAAACAAATATCCCAATAAAAGGAAATTTTCAAGGGAGGAGAGTTATTTTACATTCTGGTTACTGGCAAGGAAGGGAATGCTTGTGCATAGCCAGAATCTCACTGAAAGCCTTTCTTGTTCATGGGACTCTTGTGTGTGTGTATATATATATACGTGTGTGTGTGTGTGTGTATATATATATTAGAATTTTCTATGCAATTTGTATCTAGCACCATATAAGTCTAGCAGAAAAAAAAGATTCCGTTTGAGAGATAACCTTTCAGTATCTTCATTGGGATGATGTGGATTGTTCAGCTGATGTATTGCTTTACAGAGAATACGTAGTGAGTGAGAAGGGATTATTTTCACTTGAACTGTTCTTATGATGGAGGGAAGATGAGGCAGCAGCAAAGTGGGTCATGCTGAATCCCTCATTCTTTGTATAGAATTTGAAAAAATGGAAGTACGGTGAGAAATCCGCAAGTTTTTCCTCTTCCTGTGTGTGCACATCCTGCATTTTCAGGTTTTAATAAAACTGGTAATTCTGTAGCATTTCTTCCTTAAATTCTCAACAGTTAACATGTATTCAAGATGTTTCCTTTAGGAAAGTTTTCCTCTTTCCATATGCTAAGCAGGGAGCTGTGAGCAACGCTATCTTAAAGGGAGAGAAATGCCTCATTTCAGAATGGCAGTGACAGACATTGTAGGGGAGATAAGGTGACAGTAGGGTTTCCCCAGTGCTGTGTTTCCTCACACAGTGTGGTACTTACTGTATGCTACAATGACCTGCTTAAAAAAAAAAAAAAAATAATATATATTTAATTGTCAAAAAAAATCCTAAACATCATGAAAGATAGTTCAAGATATGCTTATGCTTAAGATGTTGATAAGACTTTTATCTCTTTTCCTAACAATTCTTTAAATATTGTCGCTAAACATGTGAATAAGTCCTGTCAGATAATCTGTAGCACTGAGTGAAGGTAGCTGAAGATATAAAATATTGTATCAATTTGCCTTTTTGCAAACCCAAATTGCACCCCACAGCAAACTTCCTCTTGAGGGTATTTTGAGCTTGTAGGTTTGAGTGGTCCCAAGTTTATTCTGCAGATGCATTCTTGCCACCTGCTTGTGGGTTCCAGGAGCCTGGGCCCTGCTGTTGTTGGCTGCTTCAGTCAGGGCACTGCAGCACATGCACCTTTAGACAATTTCCTGCCTTTGGCTCATTTAACACCCAGAACCTTCTTATGTGAGATAACATGTGAGCTGTGATGTATTTACTATATCATAACATTCTTCTCTCACTTTAAAGAAATAACAGGAGTTGGATCAAATATTCATTGCCCTGATTTGCAAAATATCTCCTTTGACTGCAGCATTAATTTCTGGGGAGCGATTTCGCGTTGCCGCTTTCCCTCGCTTTTGGCGTGACCTATATTGTGCGTGCATATGGCTCTGCTTCACTGCAGAAATGCTGTGTCTAGCAGCCCCTTTGTCCTCGTCTCTTCAAGAGCCTTGCTTTTCTGCACCTGAAGAGACCTTATGGACACTTCTGTTTGTGTATCCCTAGAGTATGGTTTTCTAAAACAAGGAAAACCCGGCCCTAGGATGCAGGTACCACAGCAAGTGAGTGGAGATCAGAGGATTTCATATTGTGAAGAGATGCTGTCAAATCAGGTGTAGGAACAGGAAAATGTTTTTAAGAGGCCTCAGTCTAAGGTTTTTTTCCTTAGGACATGTTCCTTAATTTTCTGAAAAGTTTCAGAACATTTTAACAGTGCAAATTTTTCCTAATCTTTCCTGTGTTATGTTGACAGTTCGGGAGCTGGGAGGGAGTGCTGTAGGTGGACTGCAGAGCTTCCACATATTGATCTGTGTTTCTACTCTTTTTTTGTTTTTTCCTTAAGAGTAATGGCAGAAATGGGCTCTGCAACTTTCATATGAATGTGAAGGAAAAACAAAGCAGCCAATATGAGACAGATATGTGTCTATATGTCTTGGTCAGTGCTTCTTCCTTTTTCTTTTATGAGACTGCTTCACTAAGAGGGTTATTTCAATATCTCTGCCTTTGCAGTTAATGATTGGAATGAATAATTAACTATTACATTGTATCATAGCAGTGCACTTCTGAATGTTCTTTTAATTTTTTTTTAAATGCAACTGTGGGTTGATACATAAAAATGCTCATAAATGAGTGTAAGACAGACTACATGGGAGAGTTTGAAATATCTAAAGGTTACAGGTTGTTTTTGATAAGAAAAATCCTGAGAGTATATTTTTTGTGTTTAAAGGATTTCCTAGGGTTGCAGGTAGTAAAAAAGACATGAAGCTGGAATTACATCTGGGTTTTATTTAGAAGTATCCTATACTATATAGAAGTAACTTCAGAATCCTTCAGAATAAATACTTCCTTGCAAACTGGAAATTAAAGTGCTCTCAGAAATGTGAATGGAGGGGAGATAAAAAGGCGCTGTGAAGTTATAAATCATGACAGTGTGAAATAAATAGGAGCCAAATACAGTATTGGATCATGATAAGGGGACAGCTAATACCTTTTTAGCTTTACTGGTCAGTCCATACCTTTTTAAGAGTGAAGATATTCAAAGTTGTGGGGAGGCATAACCTGTTTCAGCATGGAAGGAAGCATCCCTCTGGCACTGAATTGTCACCTGTGCAATAACACTTGCAGTTCTTTCCCATTTGCACCAGGGATGGTGGTTGGGGTGAGAGAGCCTTCCCAAAACATGTTTCTGGGATTCCAGAAACTTGCTTGCTCTGGAGTTTCAACACCGTAGTCCTGTGCAGCAGGTGCTCTTGGTAACACAGCTTGATTATTCTTAGAAGGACTCATGTCAGTCACAGGTTGATGTCTCCAGAGAATGCCTATTTAAGAGAGGTTCAAAAATTTGGGGTGCTACTGTCTATTTATCTGAGAGATGTGTAATTTTTAGAATTCCTGTCTAAACATTAAAATTATTTTCTGCTTGTTTTGGTTTCACTCTGCTCAGTTGATGAATATAGTCCCTCATTTGAAGTTGATTAATAAAGATCTTGACATACTGTTTAGATTAAAGCAACTTTATATTGCATTAGGAAAATATTATGTAATGATTATATTTGGATCTCATCTTCTTTTTCTTTTCCCCTGCTAGCATTATTCTGTGGTGGCCTTCAAACAAGGGATCCTGTTAGATTCTCACTGGGTGGCCAAAAAGCAGATTACAAAAGTTATAAAGATTCATGTTTGTTTTGGGTGGAGGCTTCAAAGGCTCACAGGCTTCCTCACACAAGGATGCAGTCAGGAAATGTGAAGGCAGAGAAAAAAAGATTCTGAATCTGGTTTGTGTAAAAAGTGGGTCGTAAAGCCACTGTCCTTGCTTAGCCTCAATGGAAAGGCAGTGTAGTAATGGATTTCTTTGCACTACGAGTCTTTGATGTTTGTGTTAGTTGCAGCTAATAAAGCTTCTTTCTTTTCTTTACATGTATGCATTAGTAATGTAAAACGCAGTGACATATTAATAAGGCAAATTGTAAACAGTGTGCTAAAGCTTAGCAACTTAATGCCTATAGTTTTGAGCTGCTGGATGATGGGATGTATTCCAGTCCATATGTTCTGCAGATTGCAATTAGTAAAACCCTCCTGCTGCTATGTGGGGTAAAGTGTGAGTTAGGATTTAAAGCTGTATGCCTTTTTTTTTTTTTTGTCTTTGATGAGTTACTGAAGGCATTAGCTCATCAGTTCCTTCCAGTACTAAAGATAACTCACTCATGTGGCTTGCCCAAGCTGGTCTGTATCTGGAGGCCTTCTGATATTGTTGTATATCACCCATGTTAGTAATTTTATTAGGTGATGTTAAGATATGGCTGTTAATCAGAGTTCTAACATAATATTATGAATGTCTGCAGGACAAAAAAGTCCTTTGTATAACATGTCAGACTCTTAATGCTTACATGACGGTGCACAGATAAGTAGCAAGGATAGATGAAAATAAAAGGAAGGAATTATTTCTTGTCCTATTCAATTGACTCCTTTCATGAGGAAAGGAAGGAAATGCTTAATATTAGCATGCAGTTGCTCATATGTACTCTCAGAGGTGTTATCTGTGTTTTAAATATCGCCCTGCTGTGGTGAAGAAAAAAGTTTTGTCCTTGTGTTTGTCCTTGTGTAAATATTTAAATATTCCTACCCACCCCCCACCGAGGTTCCCACCCTTCCACCCCCTCACTTTTCTTTTAGGAGGTTTCCACTTAATAAAGCTGCAGACAGGAAGTGATTCAGATTGTAGAATGGACACTGGCAGTATGCATATGCATGAGAAGATGCTGTGAGATAGTCAGGGCTTTAAAAGAAAGTCACCATGGAGGAGCAGTAATCCCACAGAGGAATGATTCAGGAGGACTCAGTATACTTGAATTGCTTCTTTGAAATTGTTGCCCTTTGTCAATATTTACCTATGTAGGCATTATTGATTGGGTTATTTATGTTCATTATTAGGTTAAACTTTATATCACTTTTGTCGTGAGGTACCTCTTTGTTTTAGTGGGGAACAGAAGTTGCAGAACACCCAAGCAATGTTTCAGTTTGCCATTGGGGCATGCTGAAGAGATGTTATGGGTGTTTTTGAGCTCCCTCTGGGTCTGTGTGAAACAAGATATGGGGAAAGGAGAGGGGTCTTATCCCAACACTAGGACAGGAGATTAGAGATTCCTCTAGGTGAGGAGATGATGTGCAGCTGAGCTCAATAATGGGATGCAGCCTAAAACTGACTTGGCCAAGGCTGCCTGGACATCCAGGACAGGGCAGGCAGATGAGATCTCTCCCATGCTGCTGCTGTTTGGACAAATTAACCAATCCAGGATATGTTCATTTAAAATCATAACTTGAAGTCACTTCCCCATTGATTTATTCAAACTGAAGCTGAGGAGTGGCAACAGATACTGCAGTGTTGCAAACTGCTCAGAACCCAAGCTGGTCCTGCACTTTGGCCACAGTAACCCCCTGCAGCACTACAGGCTGGGGACAGTGTGGTTGGACAGTGGCCAGACAGAAAGGGACCTGGGGTACTGATTGACAGCAGCTGAACATGAGCCAGCAGTGTGCCCAAGTGGCCAAGAAGTGACATCCTGGCCTGGATCAGGAATAGTGTGGCCAGCAGGAGCAGGGAGGTCATTCTTCCCCTGTTCTTGGCACTGGTGAGGCCACACCTTGAGTGCCATATCCAGTTCTGGGCCCTCAGTTTAGGAAGGATGTGGAGATGCTGGAGTGTGTCCAAAGAAGAGGACAGAGCTTTACCAGAATAAATCTGGTAAAAGGTCTGGAGCACAAGTCTGATGAGGGGTAGCTGAGGCATCTGGGGGTGTTTAGCCTGGAAAAAAGGATGCTCAGGTGGGACCTTATCCCTCTCTACAACTGCCAGAAAGGAGGCTGAAGCCTGATGGGGGTGAGTCTCTTCTCCCAAGTAACAAGGGAAAGGACAAGAGGACACAGTGTAAAGCTGTGCCAGGGAAGGCTCAAGTTGGACAATAAAGGAGAATTTCTTCACAGAAAGGGTGGTTGGGCATTGGAATGGGCTGCCAAGGAAGGTAGCAGAACCACTGTCTCTGAAGGCGTTTAAGACTGGATGTGGCACTAACTGATTCTGTGATTCTGTGGTTAACTGAACACTGAACAGCACTACATGGGAAAAATCAAGCAAATTTAATTTTCTTGGCTATAGTTACCCTTGTTTTCCATTTCAGGAAGATCTAGGGCTCTGTGAAATATAACTAGAGACTGTCGTTACAAGCCAGTTTCCCAAGACCTCTTATGCTCAGCACTGACTTAAATTAGCTCCAAAACCTCTAAAAATAGGTATTACAGTGTGATTGTTGCAAGATTAATGTTATGGATTCTACAGATGTAAATTATTGTTTAGTTTGGGAAGCTTTGCATATATAAATCTCCCATAAATACCTCGAAGCAAACATTAAAGGGGTGGAGGATGTTCTGTTTTGGGTTTCTATTGGAGTACTTGTTCCAAGAACTGACTTCAGTTGGACTCTAGTGGCAGAAAATGAAACCTGACATAATTTTCACTTAAGGTTGAGAAGATCAAACTGATTTTGGAATCCCGACCCAAATCTGAGAACTGTCCCAAGTTCGTTAGTCTAGAGGTGTTCCATTAATTTAATGAGCATCCTTGCCACGATGAATTCAGAGATGAGCAGCCTTACAAATGGAAGCTATAACAACTATGACACCAGCAAAAACTAGTTTTGTCACTGGTGTGGCACATGTTCAGGCGGCCTTTCTTTCCTGCTGTCCTGCCTCAGAGCTGCTGCTGTGAACCTGAGAAAACTCTGATTGTTATTTATGCTTAGGCATCCTAATGTTGCTGTGATGGTAGCCAGGGGCACTTGTCTGATTGTGTTTGCTGTATTATAGACTATGGTAATATGGTTGTGTTGCTGTTTTTAGTTATTCTAGTTACAGAAATAACTGCTATCTTTTAAAAAACCCAGTGATTCTCCCTTCTGAGTTTGTTAACAGTATAATTAAATCAAGTATATATTTTCTTAGATCTAATATGACTAAACATTTGCTTTCTGAATATGAAGGTATTTTCTTTGGTCTAGAAATACATCCTAAACCTTTTAGAACAGGTGATTAAAAGTGAGCGACTGTCTAATGATACACAAACCCCAAAAATAATAATAAAAAAACTTGTTTGAAATTTTATTTACTATTTCTTGTAGTGCCTTTTTAGAAACTTGAATACAGTGTTTTCTTACCTGTTCTTACCTTTTTCATTTGTTTTTTGTATCCAGACACTAGACTCCATTTCTACTCTTTTTTAAAAAGAAGTTAAAATTTTCTATGTTGTCAGAGTCATAGGAATTTTCTCAGGTCTGGGTTCTTCAATTGTTTTGCAGCGAATGTTGCAACGTCACTGAGTGGCTACAGGTATTCACACAAATTGTAACCAATAGGAAAAAAACAAATCAATGTTTGCATTGCCGCTGTATTTTGGAAAAAAAAAAAAGATTTTTGGTAGTGTAGAATAGGTGTATGTAACAAGCTCTAGATTTTAAGTATAGTGAGAAAAATATGAAAGGAAATTGCCTGTATTTTTATTAGCATGACTCTTATGTTTGCTATGGTTAATATCCAGTGGGTTTTGCCCTCCTGTGATACAGTGTCCTGTGCATGAAACTCCATCACTTATCACTGGCCTTGCCTTGCTGTTGGTTGATCTTTGCTGTCTTTAGTCAGAGTCAGCTGTATTTTCCTTGTGCACACCAGGGGTAAATACTGCTCCAGTGCTCTCAGGCCAGATTTGCTCCCTGTTTTGTGTCTGCACTGCACCATGTCATGGTCAGGGATGCTCTCAAACCCTGCCTGAACTCCAGTTTTTGGAAGCAACAGAAATCTACCTGCTTTGGTGCACATTTTGGTAAGCACAAGGAAGCTGTGCATAATTGCACTGTCAGTGATGACAATCTTGCAATCCTATCCCCCTGACCTTGAGTATTTGTGTAGTCCCATGGGACACCATGCTGAGATACTTTCAGGATGCTCAGTCCCAAGGTGTGCTAGGCCATGGCATGGAGCGTGGGCATACTTCCTGCCTTCTCAGGCCAGTAGTGCACCCAAAACTGGGATCTCAGGAGGAGCACAACTGGAAAAAGTGCAAGAGGGATTTGGTGGGAACAACATGGGAACTCCCCCTTGCTTTCCTTGAAATGGATGCTTTGTTTTGAAGACAAAAAAACCGCAAATAATGCAGTAACAACAAAAACCTACTGGCGCATCTTTAAAAAGTCCCATAAGAAAAAAATGTGACTGATGTTTGCCATCTTAATAATACGTAACTTTATTATTGTAGTGGAAGAACACAGTAAATACATATGTTTCTATCCTGCCTGTATCTGAGGTACTGGTGTTGGTACTGGTATTATGTCTGTTCTGTGTAATCCCTGACATTTTCTGATGTGCAAGTATCACTAGTGCCTGAAAACTAAAAGTTAAGTATAGAACTAAAGCCATCTGGTAGTTCAGACAGAAAAGTTAGATAATTAGCTGTTCTTGTCAAGGGACTGTGATTAAAATAGGCCATCTTCATAATAGTGACTAGTTTGCAAGGGACTTCCTGGAAGCCACCTGGGATAATGATAATGAAAAGAAGAAAATTAAAAAGGAGGGGGAGGGGGTGCCATTATAGCTCATGATGACTTTTGTAAGTGAATAAAGTCAGCTCTTACCTTGAAGGCTGCTTGCTATTTTGGTACATAGGAAAGAAACAGTTGAGTTTTCTGGCTGTTTGGCAATGTGCTGTCACTAGGTCAGCCAGGTTACTGCTGGAGATCCTTAATATTTCTGTGTCAAGCTCTGGCTTCATTGCTCACATCCTTATTAACTTGTGAGTGGTGTTGGCACATCTCATCTTCACAGGCCACTCTAATCTATGTAACCTGATGGCTCTTGCTCAGGGATTTTCTTCCTTTGGGGGAATCAGTGCTATTAAGAAACACCAGAAGAGGAAAAACCTCAGACCAGTATTACTGCATCATTCTTTGTCAGCTGATGATTGCAACGTGCAGAGCAATGTTAGTGCAATATGAATTTATATTGATAGATGTCTCTTTAGGAATGAGCTGTTTAGCAAGCAGGGCTTAGAAGGGAACCTCTTTGTATAATGGGAGGAAGGATCTGTGTAACTTTGGCAGCTCCAGCCCACCCTCCAGCACTGGTGTTCCCTTTGGCCTTTACTGCTGAAATCTTGTCCTCTTCATTCAAGAAGAGAGCAGCAGGGAAACCTCTAAAGACTGCACAGCACTTGCTCTTTCCTATGTGTGGATTCCTTAGTGGAATCTACTATGTCAATGTGATAATTTTAATCAGTGAAGTCTGACCTGAATCATCTAGGTAGTGTCTCTTTGAGAACACGCTATTGAGGGCAGCTATGTTAAATGCACTGGTAGGATAAAATAAATGTGTAGTGAGAATGCTCCATGACTGGTGTGATTTAATTAAATATATTTTCACTTCATACTGATAAAAATCCTATATCTAAATCAAATTGATTGAAATTTAATTGGCTTTTTTTTTCTTTTAATTGGCAGTTGCTACTTATTTAACAATTCTAGTAGAGACCTGTTCATGCTGTTTCAGAGGCTTTTAAGAATTTCAGTGTGACTGTAATATTTTCTTGGAGAGAATGTGCTGGAAATCTATTGTAAATGTAACCAAATTCAATACTTAAATTAAAATATGGGCAAGAATTAAAAGTACTCTGGGTTTTCTGTGCTTAGATTCTCCTCAAAAAAAAAAAAAACCAACTGCTTCTAAATTACTTTAATTAAATGAAGCTTTTATGTCTCTTTATGCCTTGATTAGGAAAGCAATGATTTGAAAAATTCAAGATATTGAGGTCTCAAAAGTGTCAGGGATGCTCAGCTTCAGAGAGCATAAGTAAATATTTCAGTGCAATATGCTCAAAATAAATTGCTGTGAATGCTTGTGGATATACAAATATTTCTGATCAGTTTAATGGGTCAAACTTTCATATAATTTAGAAAGATGCTGATTGTACTCATGCACAATGAAGTTAATAATGTCTTACTGCATTCTGTGCAAAACAGGAGTGTGAATGCATCTGGTGAATGCTTATCTAAGGCTTCTTGTAAAAAGTATTGAATCTGAACACTGCTTTATGAATTGTCTTTTTTTTTTTTTTTGCATTGAGAAAATTAAAATATTAAGAACTGCTTTTGCAGTACTTTCTTGAATACCATCAAAAGCAGAAAATCCAGATTTTAGATTCCAAGTGCAGGTTGTCACTCATGTTTTAAGTTCTGCCTGCTCGTGACCTGTTTCAATTGCTACACTTGGTGACCTGATGGCCAAGATTCCATGTTGTAATATTTTTTCGGTGACAGTCTTTTCCATTATTCCCAGTCACACAGTCTGACTTTCCAGCATTCTTCACATTTTTATTGTTATTTACTTGCATAGGAGAAAATGGACTGAAGTTGACAACCAAGGTGAAACAAGAACAGGCTTTTCACTTGATAATGTTACAGCTGGCTTCAGATAAGTCTTGCAGATGAATAAGTTACTGTCAAAGGTATGAGATAATAAAAAGCCTGAGTGGCTGGAGTTAAGCACTGTGAAGTCTGAATGACCTCTTGGTGGCAGTTCATTGGAGTAAAATTTGATCTGGTTATAAAATTCAGATTTTTAAAAAAAACCTAAAGATGGTTATGTGATATGTCAAACCATCAGAATATTCCTCCCCTCCCAAATTGTATCCCTCTAATATGCCAGAGGTTTTTCACATCTGCTCTTTGATGTAGTGTCTGATTATATATTTTTGGTTTGTCCTGCTCCCTGTACAGGCTGGTGAAATTCAGCTTTTCCTGCAGATAAGCCTTTGGCTTTTCAGTTGCTTCCGCCTTGCAAAGAAATTAATTCCTTCAAGCCAGTGAGCCTGCAGCTCCAGCTGTGAGTGTAGATGAATGTTCTTGCAGGGTCATGTACTGTAGCTCTGAACCTAAATAAAAGGATTAACAAGAGTTCACTTGGAGGAAAAACACTTAATTTCACTATAATAACTATAAGGATCCATAGGGAAAACCAATAAAGCTTTACTATTAAAATTGTTAACAAATGATTATTCCACCCTGACCCTCTCTTCCCGCTGTTATTGTACTTTTGAACAGCCACAAATGATGGGGTTGACCTAGTTCATGATAGTGCTTTAGTCCCTGGCCTACAAATGATCTTTTTCTCGTAAAATAATTCCTAGTCTAGTTCTTTTGAGAAGCATTGATGGTATTTATGAAGAAAACAATGTTTTCTGATGCGTTTCACACAATCTTCTGCCCCAAAACTTTGTTTGGTGTGAAGGAAGAGGGGGCATCATGTCGACAGTGATGCTGGAACTGAGCCTGGGCAGGCAGCAATACCCACAGAATACATCTGATTCCTCCAGAAGAGCATGACTGACTTCCACAGCTAACACGAACAGCTGTTAATGATTCCTGGCAGAAAAGGAGGATTTCTAGGGTGAGCAACTCTCTTCAGTTTCATATACAGGACCTCATTGTCTCATCTCCAAGACGCACCTCTGCTCAGGAATGTGGGAGAGTAGAGGGGCTGCTGGCAGGGACTTCCTCACTCACTAATATCTCAGTTGGCTGTTGATGACAGCTGTTTTCCACTCAAGCAAGTGGTGTAAAGGGCCAAGTCATTGCTCAGGGCAATGGTCTGATCCTTCAGGGCTCTCCTGTCTCTGATGGAGATGCAAGGAGAAGGGCAGAAGGATTTTGATCCTAGTGATCTTGACTCTCTCCCCAGCATTTTAGGACTTCCAGACTCAGGCAGCACTATTGACTGAGTAGACAAAGCAATAATTGTATCCATTTCCTTGGTAAGGAAGTCAGGTAATCAAAATTGACTAATGTGATTGCTCTGATTGGCTTAAGAAATCAAACAGATGAAAGTTGTCTAATTTTATAGGTTAAGTCTTTATAGTAGCTTTGTCTTTTGCTTCATTTGGGCTTTGGAGGTTGTGAACAAGTTCTGGTTGGTTGGTTAGTTGGTGACCATCATGAGCCCCTGTCTAAAAAATGCCACAGTGCCCATCTGGGTTACCTACTGGGAGCTCCTGCTGTTGGAGCCAAGGCATGAAGGCTGGTCTCCCCAAAAATGGGCTGAGGTTCTGCTTGGGCCCACACTTAGCACAAAGAGCTGGAGAGCATTTTTGATTCTGTCTTGTGCTTTTGTGTTCCTTTTTTTTGATTCAAAGATTTTGCCCCTATGAGGTATTTTTATGCACCTAGTATATATTTTCAAAGAAATATGACTTGTAAAAGTATTCATCAATCTGTCTTTCATCAGTAGGTAACCTAATACTTTTTTCTTTTTTTCAGAGAAAAGAAAAATGTATGGATAACATTGTGCTTTGTTTCAATTGTTCCAGTAATGTTTCCCATTTGTGACCAGATGAGAGTCACACTCAACTTTGACTGGTGACCTACTCTTTTTATTTCTCTCCAGTTTTCTTGCTTGCACACTCAGGAATGTGTTTTTGGGGTTTTTTTCCCCTCTTCATGATTATTTTGTGGAGCACATTCTGAAACTGTAGAGACTACCAACAGTCCATAGGGATGGCCCAGGAGCCACAGTCTGAATAGAATTCCACATGAACTTTTGTTCTTCACTGTACCCTTGCTCCAGCACTCTTTGAGCCAAATGTTTTTGATGGTCTCTTGTTTAATACTTAATGTGGTTTTAATTAGTCACAAGTGGCAATTATCCTCCAAAGTTAAGAATTGCAGTTAAATAATTAGGTATGCTCTTCTATCAACTAATTTTATCTTTTTTTTTTTTTTTTCTCAATGTCTTACGTTCAGGTAAGCATCATGTGCTTTAGAGATGTTTCTGTTTTTCCTACATTCTTCAGTGATGTTGGGTCTCCTTGCAGAAATTGCAGATTTTGTTGGAAGAGACTGTAGTTTTAATAGCATGTCTTGTGAGAACAGTTGGCTGATATTTTGGCTGGATTTTCAGGACTTTAGAGTTATAAGATGAAAATTATTGATCAAAGCCATTGCAGGTAATGGTACAGCTGTCAGGTGTCTCTATATATGTTAGGTCTTCATTGACTCATTGTTGAATTCACACTAGTGGGATTTAAAATAGGGAACTGTAATTTAGGATCTCCCATCACTACGTAATAGCTTGAATGTACACCAAGTTTATGAGATGCATTCTGGATAAGGATAACTTACATCTATCTGATTGATTTATTAATTTAATTTGTAAACAGAACAAATATGAGAGGAGTCACTAATGAAATATGAATGTTACCTGATTCTGCTGTATTTTAAGTTATTTCTTAACACAGAAATACACTGAAGCCTCTGCTGCATAACTGAGGCTGAGGTTCTCTAGGCTTTTAAACAGTTGTGTAAAATTGGGGTGATGTTAAAAGACGTAAAATAGAAAAGCCAATATTAGATGAAACATATCATGTTTTGTAGATGGTGAGATGGGTATCTGCTTGTGGATTTTGTAAGCTTCATCTCTTCGTAAATGAAGTATAGGCAAACACAGTTGTAGCCCTGTGCTGAGTGATGCTTTGCTAAGCCTCACTTACTGGAGTAGGCAGCTGGACTGTCCATGAGAAGCAACTGCATTGAAGCAGCAGAAATCAGAATGTTCTTCCACATGCAGCAGGTTGCTGGAAATTGAGGGGGACCTATGTGGAGATTGCATTGTGTACCTTAGATCTGATGAAGATAGTTTTATAATGTGCAACAGAGTGATATGTGTTATAGATGTAGTTCACAGTAAGATATGCTGTCTTTTGTAAGAGCAGACCCATCTGTGTGCTGTTATGAAGAAGGACTTTTCCTGTGCCCTAGAAAGCATGTTTTGTCCGTGAAGTTTCTGGTGCTATGCTTGCAGACATGGGAATTAACTGCAGTACATGAAATCTGAAAGGTTAATTTCCTGACTGCATCGTTACTCTGTTAACCAAGCAGATGCATGTAACACCAGCAATACACATTTTTTCCAATTCAGTATTCAATTTATAAAAAGAAGACTTTGCAGAGATAGTATTTAACTGATGTAAGTTGCAGATCTTTTTTATGTACTCATGTTGTGGCTCTAAAGTCAAAATGCAGCACTACACATAGTTGTGCCCAGAATTTTAACATATTCTTTCTAACTGGACACTTAAACATAGAGCTTTCCAACTGAAAAGAAAGGAAAAATATTAAGGAAAGGTGTATTTCACATTTAACATAAGTCATTCTTTCTATGAAATGTAACCAAAATTTGGCAATGTTATTTCTTTTTCTGTGAGAACTGAAAAACTTCTCTAGAACTACTGTGAATTAATATCAACAAGGGAACAGGTAGATGGAGCATAGGTACCAAATCATGAAACCGACTGCGGATCACTGGTTCTCTTTTGATTCTTCTATTTTCACATGTCATGTTGATTTTTCCATCTATAATTAGTCTTGTTAGTAATTGTGTTACTTGTGGCTCTGATTCTGCCTCAGCAGAACATATCACAACGTTGAATGCCTGGAGAAAGTCTAAATCGTTGGAACTAAAAAAAATTCCTTGCAAATTGAATGCAACACTGAATTTTGAAGTATTATGGTTCTATTTGCAATGGATTTGGTGGCTTTTACATTGTGTAACATGCTCTTTATTTTTAAACACTTAGGAGTTTACCAGATCTTTTTATGTGGTTGCTGGAGCATTGCCCTGGGACAGCAGTAATGATGGATGGCTGAACAGAACACACTTCAGGTAAAAAATCAGATATATACCATTTGGTGTGGCTGTTCATTAACTTTCCTCACATTGTTTTGGTGCAGCTTCAATAGTAGCAGTCTTTAATGTTACACCACTAAAATTCACTGAATATAAAATATAAATCTCTTGTCTACATGAATGTTTACATATATCTCTCTGTAAATCAGTGTCAGCAGGTTTTTTGTTTTCCTTCTAGATTTGGTAACCCTGGTAACAGATGCTGCTTCTGCTATTACAGTCTTTACCCTTGCTACTGTATAAATTTCCATAAGAATTTTATTTTACATTGGTGGTCACAACTACAGGTCTGAATATAAGAATAATTTCAGAATTTCTTGAGTGGTTTAGGTAACTTAACTAGTTCTTTAAGGCTGTGCCATTTCAGGATATAGTTGTCAAGTTTTTGATATCCTTGGAGGTTAATGCAAGCTTGTTAAAGCCTGCACAAAGGCAAGCAAAAGTTGGTATTGATTTTAATGCTTGCTGTGCCACAAGCTTCCTGGGAAAACATGGACAAAATCTTTGGTTTCCGTATCAGCGGGAACTAAGTGGCTACATACCCATATGGTTGCATTTCTGGTAGAGAAAATAATGTGTCCAGAGTATTTTTTTTTGCACAACTCTGATATGCCCAGGGCTGTATTGAGCTTTCTGTGCGCCTGAGGATCACCTTGTTGTGCTGGCAGGGTAGAGCTGCCACGCGCCAGTGCTCCAAAGTGAGGGTGGGTACTGCTGAGTACACATTTTGGCTACAGTGAAAGGCTTGGGCATATATCTAAGTGCTGTTTTAAGTCACACGTGGGCTTTAGTATTTTTGGGCTTCCTCTGCCCTCTTCTCTTCTTCCTTTATGAGAGCATTGTGAAGACAGACGTGGTGGAGACGGCGTTGTGTTCAGGTTGGAGCCAGATGTGTAGGTACAGTGTTAAAGAGTTGCCTTAAGGCAAAGACACAAAATATACAAAGGAATAACCCTGGAGTTTACTTTATTTTCCAGCTTGCAGGGTGCAGGAGCATAAATATAGAACACACATCAAAATGTCAGTCTCTGTGGATCAGGGACCAGGTGAGGCCTAGAGATTTAGGGAAGGCATAGCAGCCTTCTGTCCCATGGAGTGACTGACAGCTGGTGCCAAGAGAGGGGAGTGGAGCATGTGATTACTTCCCAGATCAACTTCTCATGCTCCACAGATGGACGTCTGAGTCAGTGCTGGCTTCTTTGTCGAGTAGTCTTGGCTATGCTTTCCCTTTCTGTGAATTTGTGAGATGATGTTTTGATCCCAGGTGGTTTTTGAGGCTCTTCCACTTGGCACTGTTCCAGATACCCCAGCTGAATTCCGGGAGGGAGGAATCCTGGAAGTAGTCCCTGAAGTTAGTTTTGCACCTCCTGGTTGCTAATTTCATTTAACATGGACACTGGGTTGACATGCCAGGAGACTCAGGAGGTGAGCTGAGCCTTTTCTGCTCCAGCGGGGTGGTAGGAAAGGATGATGGGTACAAAGCTTTAAAGAGAGTTTAAAAAGCAGCTAGACTAAAATCTCCTTGAAGTGAAATGAAACTGCAGGCCTTCTGTGGCCCTCCCATTGCTAGTGCCTTCCTAATGAATAGGTTTGAGGCAGCTGCTCAGACCTGTCTTGCTTTCATCTTTTAGTTTATTTCCCATGATTTTAATAGTAATTTGCGGTTTATGATCTGTACCACCTAGAGTTACAGAAAGCAACAGAGAAGATGCTATGTCATCTGTTAAGCAGTCATCCTGCCATTTTTTTTTTCCTGACAGGATTCAAGATTGTGTGAAAGAAACTACCATAAATTTAAAATATCCTGGGGATACATACTCAGTGGGTTGAGCCTCCCAGCAAGACATTAAAATATAGGACCATTAATCAGAACTGAACTATATTTTTTCTTGTTGTTTTTCTTTTGCACATTTAAAACATCACTTTTGGGTTCACAGAAACTTTAGATGGACTAAAAGGAAAAAAAAAAAAATGGAATTGCCAATGATGCCTTTGCAGGAAAATCATTGCAGTGAGTACCTGACTGTACATAGTGCACCTGATGTGTTGAGGCTATGGAAGGAAGTGTGAATATTGCATAAATCTACCTGATTTGCTTAGATGGAGTGTCAGAAAAGCACTATGCAATATGCATGATGTTAACTATTTTGGTAGGATTGCTGAACTGGAAGAGGCTGAAGGTGATCCTCTTCAGTCTGAAAATGTAAAATTTGAGACTGTGAATGTGCTAACTACAGAATTCAGAAAATGACACTCATCAGTGTAAAGGCATTTCAAATTCTGTAAAAGCAAGCAGAAACTAAAACAGCTCTTAGCTAAAATCTTAGATCCAGCTGAGGGAGAATAATTTAATTATACTGATTCTCCTTCTTGGCAGAGAATATTTGGGAGACAGAATTATGCAGCTGGATAGAAGTTTGGTTTATTTTTGCTCTTGATTTTTGTTTTTGTTAAAAACAGTGGAGATCTTGGACTTCGTAAGTGATTACAGAACCAGATGAATGTACTCTTTTTTTCTATCCCAAGTGCTCTTATTTTCCCTTCTGTGTCTGTATTTGGGGCTAAATCCTTACAAGATATAGGGCAAATTAGATGTAGCATATCATGAAAGCTATTTCACTTGAGGATGACTTCACTGTATGCATGTAAAAGACTGAGAAGCCAACTTGCTCACCTAGGGGAAATTCTTGGGCACCTTGTTCCTCAAGTCTCCAGAAAATGGACAAAGGTTTTCCCCTAATACCTTTCTGTGAGGCTGATGGACAATGAACTTGCTTGTGGTACGAAATGACCAGATATTTAATGGAGAACCAAAAGAGGCAACCTCAAATGAGAAAGGTTGCAATACTAGAACTGTGGGTGAACTGTTTGCTTGCTGTTTTAAGCCTTCAAAAGAGAGATGTGGTGGGGAGAAGGGCAAATCTGCTTTGTTTTCCTGTACAGGAAGGAGTGGCTGAGAAAAATGTGTTGAGAGAGTTTGGAAATGGAGAAAGTGAATTGGACAATTTGATTACACTAAGGAGAATAAGGCTTATCCACAGATCCTCTGGATGCATGTGAATATGTGGAGTTGGATTGTTTCTTGCCAGAGATTTGTATAAAATTGTAAAAACACAGCAGGGTTTTTTAAAATATTCTTTTTCTTTTACTATATCAGGATATAACTAGATTGTAAACTTTGGCAGGACTCAACATCTGAATGCTTCTTGAAACTCTGACAATGTTTTTGTAAAACTGATTCTGGAACTGGAAAAAATAAGAGATTTTTTTCTATAGTCTCCCTCCTGTTAATTAGATGAAACAGTAAGTTTTATATTTGTCCAGAAGGAGGTCAAAACAAACAAGAAATTGAGATTGGAGGAGCCAAACAAGGATAAATAATGAGCCAATTTCCCAAACTAGCATTGACCTACCAAGAGTTTGGAGAATGTATGCTTGCAAGCTTCCTTTATTATTATAACCTCTTGAACAGAATAATCCCGTCCAAACAGCTATAAACACTTTCCAATAGAGAAGTTTATGACCTAGTTTCTGACTGAAACACAATATCACAGTGTTTGGAAAGAACTGAAGATGCTGGTGGCAGTGCCTCTAGCACATTGCATTAGAAACTCGATGTATTGCCCTTTGCAAACACTTGTTAATTGCAGTCAAGTAGAATGAATTTGAAGCATTGTTTGATTGCTTTTTTTTTTTAAAAATTTTTTTTTTAGTAGGTGTAGACAGTTAAATGCCTAAAGTGGCATGCAGAAATTTTTTTTATGTCTGAAGTTTTTAGCAGAGCACTATTTGGAAAAACGGTCATTTGTAGGATTATCTCAACAGGAATTCAGCAATTATAGGGTGCCTTTCTAGATTTTGTATTTGGAGCAGTGAAGGGAAAAATAAAGGTGCATTTATTCTGTTCACAATTATAAATCTGTTCTAGAGAGGGATAATTTTGATTAGGCTTCATTCCATTCATGGCCTTCCTGTGAGGAGCGGGGCAAGGACATGATGGGAATGTGCTCAGAGGAGGTGGGAACAAAAGCGCTGAACCTGGGACTTGCACATCCAGTTCTCTTGAACTGGAGAAACATAGTCTTGCAGGAGGCATCAGAACAGGCCACGTTTCAATTAGCTGCTCTGGTGAGAGGCTGACGGGGACATCACTCCTGTTCTGGAGGGGAAGCAATGCAGAAGTAAACTAGATCAGCTGTTACAAGTTTTGGGTTGTTTCCTTTTTGTTACTTTTCCTGTGACTCAGCTATGTAAATGAAAGTGAGGGAGCTGTGCTAATCTCCATCAGCTGCAGCTGTGGCCAGTCCCAATCATCCCTTTCTTTTGCTTTTCCAAGGAGCTTGGGAGTGATCTTGAAAGCACAGATCATTAATGTCAAGAAGAGTTCTTGAATGCTTCTGAAATACTTTAAATAATACTTAGTTAGCGTGGAAAGACCTATAGTTAAAATTCTTGCAATGTTTCAATTATAATTCTTTTACTGTTTCAGTTGCTTATAACTTCCTGAAATGCTTGTGTCTCAAGCTGAAATTTTCCAGACTTGATCTTGGCCTGACAGTGACCTTTCTTCTCTTTTCTTCTTTGTTTCTCTTTTCTCTGTGGTATTGAATGAATATGGCTTGGGCGTTTCATTTGTAATGAGTAGAAAGTAGCAGCAAAATACATTACAGCTATTACATTAAAACTCTGAACAGCTCAGGCAGTGCAGCTGTTAAAAAATGGTGAAAATCATCAAAAGTATGTTTTGAATTTTAGGAGAATCTGTGAGAGTGGGCACTTAGATATCAACTTTGGGTCTTGAACTTTCTTTTCTCTCCCTCATGCACAGCCATTACACTCTGTCACAATTACAACATACAATTATTTTGCCTAATCAATGATCAGCCAAATGAAGAAGTAGTCCTTGGTGAACGAGCAGATCTGTTTCTCATTGTTTGCAATGACCCTGATGAGACAGGACTTTGGAAATTCAGGCAAGTGCTATGCAACGGGAGCCCTCTGGGGCATTCCTTCTGTCCCACAGTTCAGGTTGAAAATGCTCAAGTTTAAAGAAACTTTTCTCACAACAAAATTGTTTGTTTAACACAAATCTTAAATAAACTTTTTGATCAGCTCTACTCAAGCTGTTGGCTGTAGTAGTTTAAATCAGAACTCAAATGTCTTAGGGAATGGAATTTAAACCTGGGATAGAAATGGTGGAAATTACTTGTCAAGAGATTTTCTTTAAATTAATGCTAATATCATGTCTATTTATTAACTTATGTAAAGGCTACTGATCATAGTGATGATATTGCTAAACAGCAAATTATGGGGTTTGACTTCTTGACTCATGATATGTGTTTCAAGAAAAATAATGTCATGTGCTTGCCTGTTGGCTTGGTCACAGGCTCGCTTTTCCTTAAAGACTCTGGTTTTTGCCATGGACAGTCATTGTGAGTATGTCTAAAAAGAAATATAAGAAACTTTTCATTTCTAGAATTGGCTTCTTGTGGTCTCTTGTCTTCCACGGGAAATATCACTTCATGTGCATTCATGAATCATTTCTGTTTCTGTTGCTAAATGGTTGCGTATTCCCAGTGATGCAGACAAGTGCCTTGTTCTAAGAGCTGCAGGGTAGCAGCAGAAAGAGGGTGAGAACTGAACTGCCAGAGGACCTGGCAGAGGTTCTCCTGTCCTCTAATTTTAAGTGAATTCCCTAACTCTGAACCACCTGTGTGATATCATAACTCTCTGATCTTCTAGTTGACTGTAGAAATTTTGTTCAGTTCTTACTATAAACTTACACTGTCACCTGCAAGCTGGTCCCTTGCAAGAGCTCAGGAGTGCTGTTCAGCCACTGCTTCAGCAGCACTAGTTAAAAGTAAGGTAAAAATAAGGCATAAAGCTGCTAGGTAAAAGTAAGGTGCCCATGGCATAAGCTTAACTTTTCATGTTGCCAGAGAATACTTAGTCCTTGCTGGAGAATAGTACTGTATGTTTTTTTTAAGATTTGAAGGTCTCAGGATTTAGGGTTTGGTCAATAAGTACAAAAGTTCTATCACAACCACTTTTACCTTAAAAATTAATCAAAATGTATCTTCTGCACCACAGTGTGAAACAACTCTCTTAAAACTGCATTGATTTGTCATGAAAATCAGAGTCTAATATGAGAACTTTAAAGAAAACTGCTCTGTGTCTCTAGTTTGTCTTTAGAGTAGGAGGAATTGTTTTCTTTAAATCAGCTACCAGATTTTGGTCCAACCTGCTGTTTTTTTGATGACAATCTTGGATTCTAAATTCTTTCAGGCATCCTAACATGTGGCAAGTTATTAAAGTGGAATTGCTTGGTAGAGGTACAGTAGTAAATTTCAGATTCAGCAATTAAAATACAGCCTTGTCCTTAAAGCTGGCTTTGATGGTCCTAATGAGGAAGATTAATGCGTCCTTTGGTATTGGCAGCAGGTAGTGAGAACCACTGCAGATGTTGTGGGTACATGACTGTCAATGTGAAAGAAGGTGAAATGAAGTAATAAAACTTCCTTGAAAATGACAAACGTCTGTGGTGAGGACTTCCGTTCAGTCTCATTAAAGCTGCTGGTTTAGGTCTACTCTCTTCTGTGTTGTCTTTGAGCTTATACTTTCAGTTACATTCTTAAATGACAAATTTTTGGACAATAAGCATATATTTCTAGCACAGATATTAAAATGAAAACTCAGTTATTAGTAAATACAAAAATTTGTTGTTATGACATTTTTGGCCCTTTTTTGTCTAAACACTGCACTTGGGTGGATGTATTCTTTCAGGTGTACAGCTAAGCATTGGTTCTGTAGCCAGCTGTGGGATATTTAGAGGGGATTTCTAACAGGAGCATGGAACTAATTTTATCATGTTGATTTTCTGTTCAGTGGTTTCTGTATTGCTTTTTCCCATGTAATCGACACTTTAATTATAGGTGTAAGTATTCAGCCAGGCAGAATGGGCTCTGGTGTTTGAAACTTTAGTAACAAAAGTCTTTCTGTCTTGGGGTATTTAAAATCTGACCTTTAACCTGTTAAAGCAAGTTAAATGGGGAGTGATAGCCTTAACTCACTTTTTCCCCCCCTTTCAGCTAGTTTATTATTAAATAGTCTATGGTGATGAGTATTTTTGAAAAGTTCAGTTTAACTCTTGAAATGCCAATCTGGAAATCAGCTTTGCTTTGTCACTTCCCCACGTCCCATATGCCTTCTCTTATATTTGAGCTCTATAAGTTAATGAAAGACACACCAGACACATAACCCAGTATATGCAGTATAGGCAGAAAAAGCTCCCTGAGAGAGCTGAAACAACTCCCACGCAGTAAATTCACGACTTGCTGAGCACTGCTGCTGTTCTGCTGAAGGAGGGATCAGAATAGCTTTTTTTTCCTTTGTGCCTGGATAATTGTGTGAATGTGCCCCATGTGCCTGACCTCCCTCCCCCACCTTCCCAGGGCCCTCAAAAGTAACCATAATCCTTACGCCTCCTGCTTCCTCACCAGAAAAACACATCAGCTCTTAGCTTGGAAAACATCCTGCTTTGCAGATGTGCTGTGTTCCAGGGAGGATGGTCCTCTCTTGGGCTCTGAGCTCCTCAGATCAGCCCTTTTGGAAATTATTAATTCTGGTTACACTGCTGCTCTGCAGACAGTCAGGGCGGTCTCTTTTCTTATTTCAGGGGCCTCTGCAGGAGGGCTGTGTTGCACGTCGTATATCACTGTTTTTGGTCTTTGGGTGCATGTGCTGACTCATAGGTTTAGTTTGCAGTGGACTGAAAATTCAGCTTGAAAGTTTAAACTTGTTTTAGAATGCTTACAATTAGCACAGAGTAGGGACAAGTTAAGCTGAGGTGGAAATGCTCATGTTTTACAAGGAATGAAAGAATGTAGTGCTTATTGCTTTGTTGGAGGAAAGACAAGGGTATGTATCCTTATGGATCATGGTATGGAGTGGGCTGAAGGGAAAAGCTGAGCAAGCCTTTGCTATGTGTCCCAGCACTGATCAGTGCTGCATTTGCCTGAGAAAATGTTCAGTGTCTCTGTAAAAAGTAACAATGTGTCAGTGACTGTAACCACGGAAAGGCAGCACAGGGCTGTCTGGTCAGGGAATCTTCAGGCACAGAGTCACTAGTGAGGTGGCAGCCCTAAGGAAACTGGCAGTCTGGAAACAAGGAAGTAGGAATTTAGGCATGAGCAGAGCAGGAATATTACCTCTGATGGAAGTGGTGCATGCTCGATTCAACCCAGCACCAATCCTTTCTTTACTTGCCCAGGACAGAAATATCGGTGTGAGAGATTTCTGTGTGCTCCGCTTGGACCACCCTTGGGCAGGCAGACTCCAGTCAGTCGAATCTATGTTGGTGGCAGCTCAGAGTCTCTGCCATCTGTAGGTTCAGATATGCTGGAGATTAGGCCTGTTTCAAGCTGTCTCTTTTATGGCCATACCCTTCGTCTGATCCCAAACATTAAGAGATTAGGTTTCTTGAAATACCAGCAATTGTTGGCCCCCCTGGCTGGAGCAAACCACTTAGCCCACAGATGTGGGAAGGCTTGAATAGGTTTGCAGCATGAAAGAAATGTATAATTTATACAGAGGAATAGTTTTTCACCTGCAGAGTGTTGGTAATTGGTGGTTTTTTGTACTTTGGTCAAGGGCATGGACTGATAAGCGGGGGGAGAGAAATGCAGTGAAGGTAGGTGTTTCTTCTATGGAATGAATACAATAAAATAGGAATATGCATCACAGATGGAAAGTGCTGACTACTCAGAGCTTTCCAAGTGCATACTAGTTTAAAACTTTCATCCTCTTTTCTTTGGGGATTGTATTGCAAGTTTTGAGCATTCTATGTTTCAAAACAGAGCCTTTATCATAAGGAAAAGTTGGGTATTTACTATGCCAAGATCTATTAAAAATCCACAAATGGCAGGCAAAGCAGAGAGATTTTGATTCACACGCTGTATGTCCTGAGGAAGAGTCTGAAAATAAGCAAAAAATGAGATTTTGATGCTTTGACAGTCTGAAATTTTGTGAAGCTTTGGAAAAGGCGTACAAAACAGCATGCAAGCTTTTGTTTGTTCAAAGGGGACCACTGCCCAGCTCCACTGCTTTGTAATGGTAAACACTGAATTTCAGTGGAGGTAAACACTGCCACCATAAAGAAAAAGGCCACGCTCCAGGTCCTGTACCTGAAACTAGTTCCAGGACTTGGGTGCACAGGTCCTTCCTGCAGTGCAGGTCTTCTGGCACAGGGCTGGGTACTCCCTTGGTTTTATGCTCCAGGACAGGATCTAGACCTAGATGTGCCTGAATCTCCACCGCACATAGGAATGTAAAGATTTTTGTGGTAAAGCTTAGTGTGGGTCAAATGTGCATGTGACTTGTTCATTAGGAAAATGTTTGACAATTTCAGACTTGCTTTGAGTAGCTTTCATATTTTGGTTCACTCTCTAATTTCCTTTTTCTCTTATTTTCCCCCAAACATAGCACAAAATGTTGTCTTTTTTTTTTGTAGTGGACACTGTTCATAAGGAGCACTGTAATTTTGAAACATCTACTCTGAGAACATTGACACATTCTTCTGTTTGTTCATGGAATCACAGAATGGTTTGGTTTTAGAAGGGACATGTAAAGATACCATTTAGTCCAGCTTGTCTGCCATGGGCAGCATCATCTTTCTCTGGATCAGATTGCATAAAACCCCATACAGCTTGAATCTGGACACATTCATAGACAAAAACTAGATTGCATTAGGTCCTTTGCTTGTTCTCCACATTAAGGAAATAATTTACATTATCACATATAATTGTTTTAAATTTTACTGTAATTAAGAGAATATTTATTATGTAACTATTGGTAGAATAAACATGAACATTTTACATATATAACTTGTCTAATTTTTACCAGTCAACATGCAAAGGCATATTTCCTCTTAGAAAACAAACAAACAGAAAAAGTGGCCAAGCTCTACTTTTTCAAATCCGCAGAGGTGTAAAAACCAATTTCATTGACGTCTCTGTGATGAGTTAAAATTTTTGCTTATACAGCTGACTGGAGAAAATTTCAGAAATTGCTATTCCAAATCCACTTTGTTTTTTTTTATCTGCAAATCCTTCCACATAATTCACTTTAAGACAGCTGTGACTGCCTTCTCCTGCTTGCGGCGGTTCCCATTTTCTTGAAATGTAGACTCATGGAAGCATTTGGTGTAGACATCGTTGGTTTAATTCAAGGGGAACTTGCTCACTAATCTGTCAGTGTTAACCATTGACAATGTGTAAGTACACACATACCTACAGTATGTGGTACACACATTTAGAAATGACTTCAACATGTGGTTTGGTCTACAAAGCCAAGGAGGAGAACAAGACTGTTTTTGCAGGAAGATCTCACCAAATTATCTAAAACTCCAATTCCACTAACAGCTTGTATCTGGCTGCCTGTGGAGGTAACTCAGCAGTTAAGCCAAGCAAAACAAGGAATGGATTGCAGCAGTTTACGGGTTTTTGCTCTTGAAATTCCTCCTGTTTAACTTTGCAAGTGGACTAAAACCCTGAACTTGTACTAGAAGGGTTGATCTCTGAAACTTGTTGTCTGATATGGATTCTTGAACTTAAGAAATAGCTTTTATTAAGACACTGAAATTCAACCCGTACACTAGAAGGCTGGGATACAACTCCCTGGGGATGCTGGTAGAGGACTATGCTGTAGGAACTGAGTTCTTGGCTGGAATGCCTTTTGTGTGTTTGCACAGGAGGGATGGGGATGCAAAGAATCTTAACTCCAAACAAATCAGTCTTCTTTGAGAGGAAGATGTTTGTTGAAGTTGGCATTAACCTGGGTGCCATAACAGGAGAAGTGCCGTGGCATTTCGTGGAGCAAGCACGATGCTGAGCAGCTTCTGTTGCATCTGTGAGGGTGCTCTGGGTGTGCTGTGCTGCTGCAGCCAAGGTCAGCTGTGGGTCATGCTGGGGTGTGTCTGTGTAGAGATAGTTCCATAGCAGCGTGCAGCAGAAGCATCTGTGAGCTTTGCTGTTATCACACAACGATTTGAAATACCACTAGGCTTGAAAAAAAACCACAGGCCTTCTCATAGCATTGGCTGTTCAAGTGTGTAATGGGTATTTCTAACTGCAGCAGGAAAGCATATACAGTAATTAAAACACAGAGCAGAAAAATTAGTCAAATTTGGCACAAATGCCTGAGAAAGTGTCTGTTTTAGCTGTAGATATAAATGAAGCACCAGCCAAAATTACTTTCAAAGGCTTTAATTGCATCTGTTTTAATTTAGCACATAAAATGCAGGATATTATTTTTTAATATAAATTTAGTTCATGGTTAATCTGCAGATTGCAATATTGTTCCAGTAGAAATGATGTACTTGGACTGTGATAACTGAAAGCTTCCCTTTTGAGATGTTTGGTTAGTCTGTCACAGGGCTTGCTGTCCAGAGTGTTCTCTGTGCATGGCCAGCTGCTGCTGGGGGATCATTTAGCAAAAAACTCAACACTCTTGGTTTTAATGTAACTGCATTATTATACGATAAGCTGTTCATAGTGGAGATATGTAAAATCAGGCATCAAAATATAATATAATGTCCATGGTATTTTTTCTGAAGTGGGCACAGTAGGCATGGAGAGTAGTAATGTTTAAACTATTCCAGAGCTCATTGCTTATAAGTGAGAAGAGTTGCATCCTTGAGATAATCAAAGTTTTGTCACTAATTATCCTATTCCAAGTGAGAAAGGGACCTTGTGTGTGTGTGTGGATAGTAAGTTCACTTATCTTGTACTGTTCATTGGCTGTGGGTGTCATGTGCCAGTAAAGTGCAAGTTCAGAATGCTTCTGATGAGAGAGTACAGGCTCTAGGAAAGGGAGAGCCTGGAGACTGGCAGTCATGCAAACCTGGCTGCTCATGGAAAGGATTTTAGGAGTGCTATTAAAAAAAAAAAATAAAAAATAGAGCTGCCATGTAAATTAGCAGGTTAAAGCCATCTAGATCCAAAGGATTTGGGAGGATTATCTGAATGAATTTCAATCACAACTGGCCATTATACTGATTGAATTGTGAAACAAATAGTGAGTTGAGCAAGAGAAGTGAGGAAAAAAGGTCATCTCTTGTCCTCCCTCTCAAACAGGCAGAGAGAGGGCAACCAAACATCAAACTTGGTGAGCCTCAGTTTTTAGTCTACATGTAAACACATGCACCATTTTTTTTCCTAATATCTAACCTAAACCTGCCCTGACACAATTTCAGGTCATTCCCTTGGATCCTGTCACAGGTCACCACAGAGAAGAGATCAGTGTCTGCCCCTCCTCTTCCCCTCATGAGGAAGTCACAGACTGTGATGAGGTCTCCCCTCAGTCTCTTGTTCTCCTGGCTGAACAGACCAATTGACCTCAGCTGGTCCTCACATGGTTTCCCCTCAAGGGCCTTCACCGTCCTCATGGCCCTCCTTTAATAGTTTGTCTTTCTTATACTGTGGCACCTAAAACTGCCCCCAGCACTCAAGGTGAGGCTGCCCCATTACAGAGCAGAGTGGGACAATCCCCTCCCTGGCCCTACTGGCCATGCTGTGCCTGATGCCCCCAGGACACGGTTGTTCCTCCTCGTTACCAGGGCACTGCTGGCTCAGATTCACGCCAGGGCCCTCTCTATGGCACTGCTTTTCAGCATCTCATCAAAATCCATTACTTTCACCTGTTGAAGTTCACCCAGAGGGTGGTTGGCCACTGGCACAAGTGCCTCAGGGCATGGTCACAGCACTGAGCCTGGCAGAGTTCAAGAAGTGTTTGGGCAACATTCTCAGGCATGTGGTGTGACTCTTGGGATGGTGCTGTGCAGGGCCAGGAGCTGGACTTGATCCTTGTGGGCCCCTTCCAGCTCAGCATATTCTGTGGTTCTGTGCATATGTGAATAAGAGAAACACGAATGATAACCTGTTCATGTGGGTAACAGAATCATGGGTCTTAAATAGTTTAGTTATATAAATGTGGAAATTGGGCCAGGAAAACTGGAAAGCCTTATTTGGTCAAAATTATCACATTGATAGGAGGAGGAGACTGAAATTTGTGAACTGTAACTGGATTTTAGGGGAGTAACATATAATATTTTCTTGTGAAATCTTACTTAAAATATCAGTTTTATTGAATTGTTTGTGAAAGTTGTTACGCTGAAATTGAAAACTGGAAAAAAAATAAAAATCCTCTCAAACCCAGAAACAGATGGCAGTGACAATATACAAGGTTAGGGAATGATATCATAGGCAGTGCCCATCGTATTTTAATATAGTTTAATGCAGAGATGTAGCATGCAGATGAGTGGTGAAAATCTCTGACTTCTGTTCTGATGAGGATTGTATTTTTCTCCTGCATACAAGGAAAATCAGCTCTTCCCAAACAACTTATCTTGCTGTGAGCAGGATCGGAGGCTATATGGTTTTAGCAGGATATTGAGTTTTTTCAGAGGAGTGGCTGCACCACTGGTTTCAGGATTCTCTCTCTGAGGAGGACTTGGTCCATTTTATGTGTGGGCACGTTAAAAGTATTACATTTTATATGCCTTCTGAAAACTTTTGCTTGGTCAGTGACGTGATACTAGAATTCCTTATTTTAAGAACTCTTCTCCACAAATAACAGGCTCGAGAAATCTGAGTTTCTCATTTAATTACTTCATATGATTGCCATGCTAGGTGTTTAAGTATGTAAGAAAATCTCCCAAAGTACCAAGAGACTTCTGATAAAGTCCCTGAGTATGTGGCAGTGCTGTCTTTCAATGCGTCTTTTATCCTATGTATTGTTAGTACCTGTTAGAGTAGGAACAAAGTCACAAAAATGAATTGTTTTGACTTCCACCTTCTTAAGATTTTAGTAGCCAGAGGTAGCATCACCATATAGCAGGCATTCTTCTGCTGTGTGTTTAAAATGTAGTCAAAATCTAGTCATGTTACCACTAGATACTGTCTTCCACAGTTGCCAAAACTTTTTTACTCTTGTGTTTACCTGCATGTAAGTGACAGCAAACTTCTCTCTTGTGGTTCACAATGCCAAGAGGAGACTCTGCTCTGCGAAATAGAGAAGATTCATTGGGTTTGCTGGTGGTTCTGTCCCTTGTTTCCTGGAGATACTTGGTCAAAATAGAGATCACTGATTAACTTTCCATAGTTTATTTAATTGTAAAACCAAGGAAATGCTGGATCCGTGCTTTCATTTTTGTTTTGTGTCTTGGGAACTTTGGTTCACTTAGATGATGCAGATTTAGAAATCTGGAAGTCTGTACTACTTGGGGAGATGTTATTTATCAAATATAGACAGTGACAGCAGAAAACATTGTAATAACTCTCTGGCTCAAACACACCTTTGGCTTAAAACTAGTTCCTAGGCCTAATAGCAAAACCTACCTACCTTTTCTTACTCTAATGCCTACATTCTTAATAGACTGCCTTAGTGCAGCCCCTGGAACCTGAAAGCCACTGTAATACTACAACAGCCTTAGGCAGGACCCTCAACAAGACACATATTAGAGAAGAGAATATACCTACACATACATTTTAAAGCCAGTTATCTTCAAAAGCCAACAAACAAAACCTGTTTTATTTTTGAAACTAACTAGAAAAAAAAATTCTTGCCCAGAGAGGACTCAAAGGAATCATCAAATACCATTACAAACCTTCCCAACAAAACAAACTCACACTCCTCCCAGATAAACATTCTGCAGTCAGTGTCCCCATAAAAAAGGAAGAGACCAAAAATTTTAAAGTAATAGGAGACACAGAAAGAAATAATCTGCTAGCTAGATGTTTTGACTTCTGCCAATAAATTTATAAGTGGTGTTTGCAAATGCCCCAAGCTTTGGCTGTCTGGTATGCAGGGAATACCCCTGATTATATGGGAAGAGGGGGGGTTTACTGCTTTCTCCCATTTTTTAGGCCAAAGGATCCTGAATTTTCAGTTGCCAAATATATCATGTGATCTGCTAAATTTTTTTTCTGTAATACCATATACTGTGAATTTCCTGTAACCTTGCTATTTAATAGCCTTAGAATTTAAAATATCAGCACAGAATTAAACAAAATATCATAAGCACTCCTCTTTCTTCTCCCTCCTTCCCCTGAAGCCTTGAAAGAGTGATCTGCCATTGCTGTCAAAGTATGATGAAAATTTTGGAATAAACTCTTGCAATATTGCAGTATTTACTATTAAATGGAACTCAAAGATCCCCAGGCTCAACGGTTTCATTGTGATGTTTTGCCTTTACCTTGCTTTACTTATTGTTGCATTATCACCTCCTGTACACATAGCACAACACCACCCCCAAGATTTTTGAGCAAAAGCAAGTAACTTCACAGTGATTAGCAGCTGTATCTTATAGTTATACTTACGTTGAATGTTCTGTGTGTTTATTTAAGAATCACAATCTCTTATCATGTAATGGTAATGGTATTATGGAAGAGTGTGTTAGAATAGTTGCCAAGCACCCAAGAGCTGCTGAGGCAATCTTGCCTGTATTTTTCATTTCTCAATTATCAGTATATTCTGTTAGTGAGAAAAAAGTTGCTGCTGCTACCTAAACAGAGAATAGCTTGGTGATGTTAATGATCTCTTAGACCATAGACTATAAACAGAAACAAATCTGAAATAAAAATATTCTGACTGCATAATCCAAGAAATAACTAATGCCTAGTTACAATTACTGCCGAGGCTCCTATTTTAGGGCTCTTGTGGCTGTGGTGGTATGTTGTTATTTTGCCTTAGTTCATTATTTTAGAGATGCTTATCTGCAGCTCTGCAGGAGTGGGAGGCTGCTTTATGTAAGACAACACTTCTTCATTGTCCATTGCTCATACTTGAATGCAGTCTTTGAACTTACCTTTGTGTTTAATGCCACCAAATGCAAAGGTGACAGATACCTCTGTTGCTAGAGGCAATAAAAAACTGAGAGGATTTCAGGACGTGAAGGAGCTTCTTCCTCACAGAACTTGCTTATCAGAAATATCTTCATGGAGATGTTTAAAAGATAAGTAGATGTGGCACTTAGGGACATGGTTTAGGGGTGGACTTGGTAGTCCCTGGGTAATGGTTGGACTCTATAGTTTTAAAGTTCATATAATTTAAACCTAAATGATTGATTCTGAACTTCTGGATCCAAATATCCTTAAAACTGCAGGAAGATGCTGATGGTGTGTTGCAGTGTTCACTGGTGGTAGTCTCTAAATTCTGCCTTCCTGCATTCATCTTGTTGGATAAGTAATTAGTTAAGATCATGGTTGGCATACTTGCTGTTAGCTTCTGCATGCTGCTATCATTACAGTAAGCTCTGCCTCTGCTGCATGCCTCGTGTCAGCTCAGGATCAGAGCAGAGCTAAACTTAGGTGACCAAAATGGTAAAATTCTGATGTTCTTTGCCCTTCCCTTCCCCTGGGGAGACTTTCTTTTCAGCTGGAAAATACCCCTGTGAAACTTCTCCTCCATTTCAGTTGCTCCGAGCTCAGTGCAGTAAACCCAAAGCGCTGCTTTTAAGTTGAGAGCAGCAACCTGTTGAGGCTATCCCAGCCTCCTGCAGGGTGGGGTGGGCAGCTGCTGGGAGCAAGGATGGGCAGTGCCAAGGGAATGACCAAGGCAGCCTCCTGCATTGGTACTGCCTGGCTCCAGTTGTGGCTGTCTCCAGCAGTTCATCACAGGAATCCAGAATTCTGAGACTTCTTAGCTGTCCTGAGAGAAGAGAACACAAACAAATCGCAGCTGCACAGCATGTTTGGAAAACCATGGAAGAGCCAACACTTCAGGACTGGGGGGTTTTTTTTGGTTGTTTTTTTTTTTTTTTTTTGTGTTTGTTTGTTTGTTTTTTTTTTTCCATTTTATTTTTTTTTTTCCCAAAACACCTTAAAAATATTGATTTTAGAGGTGATCAAACAGGTTTGACTGAAATAAGAATTAATCCATGATTTTCACGTTTTTTGAGCTGACTATGAGATTTATGCTTTTGGGGTTTGTTGTCTCTGAATAGTTGGACATGGGAATTGACATTTTCTTTCTCATTCTTTCTGAAATACTTCAACATTTGCCTTTTATTTCTTATTTCTCAATAGTCTTGGGATTGATGGTTTGCTCCAATTTTCCAGTGTAGTCAGAAGCAGCTCAGATCATTCTCCTGGTTTTAACTACTGTATAAAGTTTTGTGAACTATAGATTTCCTTATTTGGCTTTATAATAGATTGTTTTTGGTCAGAGAACATAATTCAGAAATAGATCATAAACACAAGGCATTGGTACCAGCATTTCCTACTTACTCTGTTTAATTTAGTGCTTTTTATTTGCAGAGGCAAAGTGTTAGAAAGCAATTTACTTTTTAAACTTACAGGAGAACATTAAACTATTTTTTTCTTTAGTTTCTTATAGAAAAGAGAGTGTATGTTACAGTAATCTAATAATTAAATCATTAATCTGAGGCAATATGAAGTACTATTGAGTTAAAAAGTTACTGTTTAAGGAAGAGAAAGAGAGGATTTAACTTTCCCTTATATCATTCATTATGTCAGGTTTGTTTTTTTTTTTTCTTGTGTTTTGGGAGTTTCTTTCCTTCTCTCCCAGTATTTATGAAACTTGTTTAATTGGTGGGGTGAAGCATAATTTTTATAAAATTATCATCTCTGTCTGTAAAGTTATATTCTGGCTTTGTTCCATTTATGTTTTCTCATCTGTTGAGTCTGCTGAGCACAGACAAATACAGGCGAGACACAGAGCCTTTACTTGCAGTAACTCTGTCAGTGCAGGTCGCTTGCTTATTCTGTATTTATCTGTTCATTTCTCTTAGAGCTCATTAATCTGTCAGCATGACACAATCCTTCCAATGAGATTGTGCCAAATGTTACAGTAGCACACCAGCAGAAACCTGCATGCCATTTTTTTCCCCCAGTGATTAAATAAGATCACTTTCCTGTCATGTAGCATGCCCAGTGCACTCAAGATTCACCACTGTTTTGTTTTTTTGAGAGGAAATAGCATATTCCATTCCACAGTATTGACTGAAAACTGAATTCAGGCTTTACATATGGCCTGACCCTCTACCCTGCAGCCCTTTGCTCTTAAACACAAGGGTAATAGTGGTGAGAGCACGGGATAAGCCTGACTAGGAGGGAGAGCTCAGCATACAGGACTCCAGTGGTATTTAAGACTGAGCTTCAGAGCTGCTCAAGAATTACTGCTGCTTATGACTGTTTGGCCTGGCCGATTGTCAGAGCTATTAACTTCAGAATAACATGTCCTTACATAAAATGCAGTGGCTAGGGAGGAGGGGAGGGAAGGGGCTTTTTTCCATTTCTTAAAATAATGCCTAATTATCTTAACCTATGGAAATAGAAACGGCTTCTTCTTGAAGTATAATGCTTCCATAATTCTGGGTGATGTATTAAAATAGCTGTGAATGTGGAGCATTGAGGGGAACCTCGGGACCCACTTTTGGCTTCTTGAAGTTTTCAAAGCCTCATAATACTGCAGAAGGTGCTTGCTTTATGCTAGGCTTTGCAGCCATGTCCCTGGTCTGGATTTCTCCAGACCATACTCTATTTTTTTTCCTTTCCTAATTCCAGTGTACGTATTGTTCTTTTGTTCATATGCTGTTTATTAAAAACAAAATAAAAAATTCATCTTCCTGTGCTGCATAAAATACTATGCTTACCTGTAAGCATCTGGAGCTTCAGTTTCATATGCTGTATTTTTTGTGAGCATATGTTCAGAAATGACTCCTGCAGAGTGTTTTGATTATTTGTGAATTTCTCCATGTTGCTTTGAAAGCACCCTAGCATCATTTATACGGTCATTTTTGATGGCAGTGACATTTATTAACACGGAATCTAAAATACAAGCAATATTTTCTTGCAGTTGAGACAGGTAGATCAAAAAAGTCCTTTATTAATGTCAGGATTTGCCCCAAAACAAGCAGCTGTTTGACTTCAGCTGAAAGTGCAAAATGTCTTGGCCACCTCTTTCCTGGCATTGACAGAATTTTTGGACTTCTGCCAGAGAAATGGAGTACAATTTGTATGTATGAAGAAAGACACAGAAAAACCCAACCAACCAACCAAAAAAAACCAGCCCAGCAAAACCGAAGTAGGCTTTTATGAGTCTGATTATTTGCTCTTTATGCTGCCTGTCCTCTTTCTTTTATCTAAGCAATGATTTTGTTAGGTTTATGTTAAAAATACTTTTTCCCCTTCTCTTTTCCAGTTCTGTGGTTCTGTCTGCTTGCTCTGCTGTCTCCCAGGAGCGCTCTTGTTCCTCTGTGCACATTTTCCTGTTCTTTCATTAGCATGGATTTTCTTTTCCACTTCAATCCTGCTCAGAATTACAATTTGTAACTGTTTTAAAATCCCTTTTTCTTTTACTTGTTTCTCCTCACCTGCTATTTCTTACAGTCTTCAAGCTGTATAATTTGTTCTTCTTTCTGTCCTCTGCTCATATTCCTTGGTAAGGTTTTCCACTTCACTGTACTTTTCCAAAATAGTCATCCTGCTGAAAAAACCAAACCCAAAACAACACCCAAACCTGGGGCACGTCCTACTGATCAGGTACTTCAGGTTCTTGAGAAAGTGGGCTGTGCATATGTAGAGTCTTTGACTTCAAACCTGAGTGAATACAATTACAGAAATCTTTTTTCCCAGACTTCTAAATGCACAAAATCTTAAGCCCCTAGGAATAGTTTAACTGCAAAGAATCAATATATTAGAGTGGTGTCACCTGTGCTGTTAGCTATAGCTGTTACTGTGTCAACATTTCCATTATAAATTTTGGCTTTCAAGGGTTTATAACTTTGCCATTAAAATTCATTGCTGACTGAAACTTGGCATGCAAGGACTAAGCCTGGAGCAAACTCCCCCTCCCCGCCTCGAAAGTAACTTTCAGCCCAAAGGAATGTGATAAAAACCATTAGTCTAATGATTAGACAGGCAGGATTATTGATATCCAAAAAATACTTTATTTACTTATGTTTCAGCCTTTATTGTGGACATATATATACACCAGGTACTTTGGAATAGTAGATGGAATGAACCAGTAAAAAATAATTAAGAAAACAAAACCTCTTCTTGATAACATTGTCATGGTATCTCTTGGAATGCATTTCAGTAGTTATTTATTTCACAGCTCTACAGCTACTAAACAAAAATTTTATACATTAATTCAACTGAATGTGCATCATCATATGCCTTAAAAAAAATCAAAGAACACTGTTATAGAAATCAGGAGGCTGAATAGATCAGGCTCTTGTGTGCAGTATGCTGAATGCTTCAAACCTACTTCATCTGGACAAAGAAGGATAGAGTGTCCCTGGCGGAGTTGCAGGCAGGGGGGGTCTCTGCTCTCCCTGAAGAGGTGTTTCCAGCTGGTGACCTGCACCAGACAGACTGCCTTGCTCATCTGTCATTGCGGGGGAGATGTCTCATTTCTGGGCAGATGAAGTTGAGACAAGCAGGATCCTGTTCCTAATGAGGTAATTTAGGTCACCCAGCAACTACCTGATGTGGGGCAAATTTCTTGTGTGGAGTTGCCTGTGGGCAAGTATCTATCCTCACAGACTGATGCCAGAATACTTGGTATTATTTGGCACCTTTTCTTGTTGTGTTTGCAAGGAAGCCTTAATGGGAAGATGCTTTCCTCCTCCTGAAAGTGAGATAGCAGGATTTGTCCTGCTGCAATGTTTGGGAGTTAAACATGCAGCTGTTGAGTAAGCTTCTATCTGTGGGCCTTTTCTTGCATATCTTGCCCACTCTGATGCCACTTTTGAAGTGAAAAATGCAAACAGGAATAGTGTTGGGAAGGAAAAAGATTTAGGGGAAAGAAGCATTTAGTAACAAATCAAGTGCTTTGATTATAGAAATTTGCCTTTAAAGATGTACCACATAATGCTCCATCTTGGAAGATTAGTGGGTCAAATATTTGACACCTAGCCCATTTAAAGTTGATTACATATACGAAGTGATTTCAGTGGGTATAGGGAGGAAAACTGACCAGCAGAATTGCCAGTGTTTCCTCTTCAACACTGAATTCTAGTAACTATCATACAACAGGAAATTTTTATTTTGAGTCTGAAGATGACTGACTTATGAGAATGATCTGTGTCAGAAGTGATTTTGTCAATGGTTTGTCACTTGACCTTTTGGTAGCTTTGTTTTCTGGTGGAAGGAGGTTTATAGGGTGCAAATCTAGTGCTTGCTCTAATGAGAAGCCAGCTGTAGGAATGCCAGTCACACAAGCCAACAGGGCCAGCCACGGACCCACTTATTCCAGCCCTGTCAGGCTGAAGGCAGGGCGACTGGGATGGCTGGTGAGTCACTCGGGCAGCAGGGGATGGATGAGGAGGTTCACTGCATCTGCTCTTGTGTGTCTGAACCCAGAAAGAATGGTCGGAGGCTTCCCTCCTCCTCTGGGGTGTCTGACCACACAAGGCTGCTGGTTTTTGGGTACCTTGGTTCCCTTCTGGCAGGGCAGTGCCAGAGCATGCATGTGCTGCTGAACTGGTGGTATGGTGGAGAGGTTTTGGTGGCTGGCGCGGCTCCAGAGGGTCTTGCCAACACTTGTTCAGTAGCAGTCCTTCAGGGACCAGTTATGGATAAACAGCTGGATAAATTGCCTTTTTTTTTTTTCCTGTCTCTGAATGCTGATACTGCAACACACACCCTCAGATCAGCCTAGCTAATTTTAGAAAATGATTGGGTAAAAGGATAAGGTTTACTAATGCTTTTTGAAATGAACTGAGACATATTTTTGTAAGAATAGAAATTTCCTTCCTACTTCATGTTGTTTTCTGTTTCAGAGTAGGTGTCTACAATATAAGCCAGGTCTTGCCCTTCTTTCTCCTCCAACACAGCAAGTGTTTGAAGAGCTGCATTGGCCTCTTTGGGGGATATGTGCATGTGAGAGCAGCAGAAAGCTGGTTTGCCAGCAGAATCTCATTTTATCACGTGATTTAAATCAGAGGCGTTTTCAATAAGAGTTTATAGAGGCTGGCTCGAATCATTATAAATAAAAGAACTGAGATTCTGCTCTGGTAGTATAACTTAAAATAATAATGACCACGATTCTTTATTCTTCCCAGTGTCAGAGCAACTGTGCAGCCGCATGGCCAGGCTTCCTGTCTCTTCTAAAGGCTTGTTCAGGAAATGGCAAAATGCACAAAAAGGGTCTTTGTCATTGAAAAAGTTTGTTATTGTGCAGTTGAAGTACAGCTGTTACATATTTCCTTACTTAAATTTGAACCCTTCCTGAAGTTTCAGTCCTTTAATTATTCTGCCCAGGTCACTGGTCTATAGTGTCTATATTTAGCGCATTGCAAAAGTTTTCTGGTCATCTGAAGAATGAAAAGCCTTTCTGTGAAAGCCTGCTCCATCTACGTTAACTACAGATTTTCTGTTGGACTAAATAATATGAAGTGTGAACACTAGTGGGTTTCAGAGAAGTTTGAATGCATAAACTACATCACTGTTTTAATATTTTGCAGATTTCTGCAGGTTAATGAGGACTATAGCACATGTACTCCTTCTCTCTCTCAAAGAAATCCCAAAACAAATAAACCAACCTCAAGACTCCCCACTCCCAAAAAAAGAAAAAGAAACCCACCAAAAAAACCCCATCCAAACAAAAAAAACCCACCCACACAATCCCCCCTCCAAAATACCACCACCACCAACCAACCCCCCGCCCCAAAGAAAAAAGCCCAACCAAAAAACAACAGAAAAAACGGAAACAAAATTTCCCCCTTCCCAGAAGTCAGGGAAACCATGCTCTATTTATCAGGGTTTGTCTTATCAAAAGGCTGTAATGACTGTATTACGCAGAAGTCTTATCCTTCAATTGCTGAAGTTTATTTCATCATTAGAAAATAGTGGTCCAAGTGTTCTAGCCTAAATTTTCTTAATTTACTTACTTAATTCGCAAATATATTTGTGATTTGTGAATGCTTCAACAGTTCTGGAAGAAAACGATTTAGAGGGATGAATGCAGGACTGGCCTTTTGGTGGAAGTTGTTCTGATCAGTAAGGCAGGGAAGGATGGGTTCACCTTTTTCCTTGTTTTAAAGATCATACCTTTCTGATCCCCTCTGAGAGTTATAAGTACAATGTTTTTGCTATCGACTTTTAGATAGTGGTGTTTGCAGATGACTTTATAAGAAAGCTTTAAACTCAGACGTAATGATAGATTCTATGTGAAGAACATTATGAGATTTTATGTACCAACAGTTATAAGGCAGTATAAAACGTGAAGAATTATAAAACATTGAGGTAAAAGGCATTGGCCTTTAAATTGTTTTTAGCTGTGAGTGCACATTAAACACAGTTCTGATTGCTGAAAATGTTTTTCTTCCTTTTAGAAAGACACAAGTAGTTATTGTGGTATTGTTAAGTAAACCATTTTTTGCATTTTCATTGTTAGGTTTTAGAATTTTGGATATTTTGGAGAACAAGAATAGAGAAGTGCTGTGGATGTGGTGAAAGCAGTATCTCTGGATAACTTTCTCTAACTGATATTATAAATCATCCTGATTGTTCAGGTTTAGCTCCACCCCTGTATGGGTGGACCGTGTTAGCAGTGCATCTTCCTGGAGATGAGCTGGAGACTTCTGAGAAAGTAGCTGTATCCTTTGGCAGCAGAGGGTTGGAAAGCAGGCTTTTACTGTATTTCCATGTGCTGTTAGAAACTAATTCCCTTCTTGCAGCAAATTTCCATGTTATCTAAAATCTCCCTCATGGGGTTTAGCCCGTAACTCTTGGCCTTACCACTTGATATGCATTTTTCTTTTTTCCCCACCTCTAGTTTTTTTTTAAAAGCATCTCCATATATTGTGTAATTCTCTGTGTATGGTGCTGAGTGGCTGTCTGAGCTGTGGACACAGATACAGATACCTTTATCCATGAACCGTTCCCACAAAGGGTATAAAGAGGGAGCCTGGTAGGAGACTGGAATTTCCCTTCCTGCAGCAATAAAGCTATCTTGATGGGCTGTAATATGGGCTCCTGGACTAAGAGAGAATGTCCTGAAGGAAAGAAGGCAATTACATCTTTGGCACTAATGTATATTTTAATCATAACATGATGCAGTTCAGTTGTATTTGGTTATAATGCAGTGCTATTTACATGTAATGAATATATGTATTATCATAGCCAGGGAATAGCTGAACAAAAAGTTGTTAAATGGCAGAGCCAGCTCACTAGGCTTTTGCTCTGAGCAATATAGTGCGAGTAAAACAAGCTGGGTTTCATTAAGTGGCACAGGAATAAAGTGCTGCCCAATAAAAACTGTGTTTTTTTGCATTATGTGTTCTGCCTTTTAAGTCAGCTCATTAGCTTTATATGGCACCCTCTGTTCCTTTGAGCCATGTTAATTATAAGGTGGTGCATAACGTAATCAGAATGCTTTTAGATGGATTTTGCATGAATGGAGAAACAGTATGTTTTGAAGTACATGTATGAGATACATTTGAAGTTAGCTTTGACCATTTCTTTTTTCCTTTGTAAATTTGCTAAATCTGTTGGTGAAAATGAGACACCAGCCTGTGAGGTGCCACTTCACCTCAAAGCCAATGTCCTGAACTCAGGCTCATGTTTGCTTCCAGCTACAGCTGCTTCCTCGGAAAGCCTGCTCTTGTGGTGAAGGTTTGAAAACTGGAAAAGAAGTCTATTGTTAGGCTTGTGTATGCCCAGAGTGTGTGTGTGCGTGCCGAGGCACATACCTTCACACACACACGCCTCCAGGTGGTCAGTCCATGGGCATGTTTATGGGAAAGGAGAGTGGCAGGTTGGTTTTGGTTTTGCTTGGCACCAAGAGAAGCTTCACAGATTTTTCTTTTGCAGGGAACGCCACTTCCAATCAGTGAAGGAAAACCTCTACATCACCCATGCTACCTGATGGCGAGCTGCCAAGAGTCCAGCCTTCAGCAGCATCCAACTTGGGAGGACAGAGACTCTGGCAATTACAGATGTGCAGATTATTGCCCTTTGCTGTGCCCCCAGGGCCAGCTGTGAGAGCCTGGGTGCTGGTGTGTGTGCAAACCTTGCGTGGTCTGCCTGAGCTGTCCTTGCTGTACCTGCCTGAGAGTGTGCACTGTGTCAGTGAGAGAAGTAGGCTGCACTTCTTGCCTTACAAAAGCTTTTCCCCTTCAAAAAAAGATGTCAGAGGAGGCAGTGATGTTGGAAGAAGAGGAACAGTATTTCAGTTGTTCTGACAGTTTAAAATGCCTTAGTAGGAAATAACAATTGCATTTGTTTTTTTAGTGACAACAAAAGCCTTGACCTAATGTTTGACCCTACCTGCTTTTTTCTCATGTGTTGCCACCTCCCAGCCAAGGAAGAGCTGAGCTGAAGCTCTGGGCTGCCTACAGGTTTTCAGGAAGTGATGACATGTAACTCCAGCTGCTCTCCCCCGCTTTCCATGTATTGTTTCTGGATTTGTCAGGGAATACACTGACACACACTGAGAGACTGCTATTTTTTAAGTTCTTTTATTTTCTTTTATCTTTTTTGCTCAGGTCTGATGCTGGGTACAAACAGAAGCTTTATTTAGAACATGATGAGGAAGAAAAACACAGCTCAGGGTTAACACCCTCCTAGTGTTTATCCATAAACATGGAATAGTGTGAGAACACCAGATACCTATGGAGCACTGTGATTGGCTGCTACTGATGTCATTCTGATGTCACTCACGAGTGATCTGTATGTCACCCAGCAGATGAACAGATCAGCTTTCCTTATTTGTGTGTATAAATTCCATTTCATAGTGGCACATTTTTATGGCATTATTACTTCTTGAGTTTTGGAGAGCATGTAGGCCTTTTCCTGAGCCTGTCAACATTTTGTCTCAGCATACATAAATGTGCTCTCCCTCTCTGCTTTTTTCTCTTAACACTGGTATGTAAGCGGTTGACTTTCCTCTGAATTATTTGCTAATAAAATAGGTGGGAGAAATGTTGATGCCTCACCTGCTATGATTGCAAGCTTAGAGAAGAGGAGTGTGTATTTGGGAGGATGAATAGATGCAGATGAGTGCAATAAAAGGTAGATTTGTAGAAATGAAAGAAACCTGTTCTTGAATCTAGGTCAGTGTATGAGTACTACACTGTTTTCCTACTGAGTGCTGAACTGTAAGATTATGAATGCATTTCAAGGTTATTTTATTAAGCATGCCAGTATTCCATGACATGCAAGTCAAATCAGTCAATATTTCTAACACTTTTGAGGAAAATAGAAATTCTAAGAAGTGATAGTCTGCTCTTAATAAAGGATGCAAACGGATCAAAAACCAAAGGAAAGCCTCTTGAATTTCAGGATTAATTGGACCTCCTCACATTCTATGCCTCTCACTCTCACCTAGCAATAGCTTTGTTTTTTTCTGAAAGTTTGGAAATTCTGTTTTTAAACAAAGCCTTCAGGTAGAATTAATTTGACTATATAAGTATATTGGAAATGGGTTATTGCAATAATTTTCTTCCATTTAAAATAAAATCTTCCTTTTTGTAATCTCTCTCCCTCTCACTGGCCAGCAGTGACTCTTCAAGTGATGCTGTAGCCCCTTGTGTAATTGGAGGAGTTGTATTTCCAAAGGACTAAAAAAGTCATAGCAGATGCAACTCAGATGACTGCTCAGGAACATTTTGAATGGTGTTATGTTACAGGTTCTTTTTAGGACTGGCAAAATTTGAACCATGCAGCCTGATGGATGCCTTAAAAATTTTCTTAGTTCTAAATCTTTTCTGCCCATATACTTCTGAATTTCAAATGGCCAGTTACCATAAACTTTCTGATTCAAAAGGAGATGAAAAAGTAATTACAAACTGCATGAGGGATGTTTCTGAGTTACCGTCTAGATACGCATCTGTCAGGCTGTAGCTCTTGGTTGCGCTGCAACCAACAGTGATCCAAACATGCATACAAAAATTTCATGCACAGATTTTTGCAGGTGGTGCCTTGGACAATTTTAACAACCTAAATCAATATTGTTGCTTATTCTTTCCAGCTGGGAAGCCGCTGCTCTGCTCTTCCTTCTGCTGCTTTTTCTTCCTCTTCCTCCTCCTCCTCCTGCTGCTGCTGCTGCTGCTGCTGTTTGATCTGGTGAAAGCTGTTTCAGCCTGAGCTGGCAGGGCTATCACTCACTATCAAGATACTTAATCCCACGCAGGTGCAGTTTGAGGCACTGCAGAAGGCCTCAAGGTCATGCTGGCTGCAAAGCCGTGCTCTGGTGGGAGGCATGATAGTCATTTACATTTCACATCTGGAGGTTCCATGCTCCTCTCTGCCATTTCTTCCTTCTCCTCCTCCTCCTCCTCTCGCCCCCTGCCCCTTCACAGCCTGTCACAAGGCTTTCCTGCAGCACTGCAGCAGCTCTGGGTGGCTGCAGAAGTGAATATTGCTTTGCAAGCAAGCAGTTAAGTGAAGGTTGTTTATACTTTTTATGTAAAAATGTAGGCAACTGAAAGGAAACTATAGACAAGTAGACATCTCTTCTTTCATTGATGTTGGTGGTCTAACCTTTAAGCCAGTTCTTTTATTTGTTTCCTCTCTCTACTGCGTGATTTTAAGCCTACTTAGGAAAAAAAAAAAGAAGAAAAAAAGGCAGGATTTTGCCACTGGCTGTATCTCGGCTCCAAATAGAGCCATTCCTCTTCTGAAAGGTTGAATTTGCCAGACTCCTCCACCTTGTTCCAGTCCTAGTGATCTGTTCTTTCCCAATCCTTGTGTTAAAAGCTGCTTATGTTTTTTTTTTCTCAGAGAGGTCCTCTCTATGATGGTGCTATTACGGTTCTGTGAAGGGTTTCAGCTGCCATGTCTCCTTTACACTGCCCTCCCCTGAAAAACACCGGAGACAGCCTTCACAGGGATATCTTAGGAGAAAAGACTTGAGAGAGAGAGAATTTAGGAAGCATTGGCAAGGGAAGCAAATGAGCTGTGATTAAAGAGAAGCTGGGCACTGAATAAAGGATCCTTAAAACCCTTTAAGTTTAAACTTAATACAAGTCTTCAAGAAAGTTGGCCAGGCTTTTGGGGGAGGATTTCTAACCTCAGAGTCATTACTACTAAGAGCTGCTGCTTCCCCTGTGGCTTCAGACTGGAGCAAGGATTTCCACAATTATGCTGTGAACAGGAGCATGAGCCTATATTTAGGACACCACACTTTGTGGTAAAAAGCTACATATGGCATATGAGCACCCACTTGGGAGCTAAAAATACACATTGCAGCCCAGTTTGTCTTTGAATGAAATCATGCTTAGAACTGCAGTGTTTAAGTGTAGTTTGATTTCCCACCTCTCTGCCCACCTCTGTTGTCCCTTCTTTCTCCCCTCAATATTATTATTACGTTATAAGATACTTTATTCATTGAAAACTGGCCTATTCAGATTTTCAGCATGTGGCTGCCTCTTCTCTAGGACACATGCAACCTATACATCATTCTAGGAAGGTTTTATGTGAATTTTTTTCTGGCAGAGTTTTTATTTATTTTCAGGCCAAAACCACGCACTTTTGCTCCCCAGTCTCCAAAACTTTTGTGTGGTAAAAAAGGAGGAAAAAAATTAGGTCCAAAATTGCAATATAGTATAGTGCTGTCCTTAAACAACTACAGGGTTGAAGGGGGGTTACAGGGGGGTGAAGGAGAGTGGTTGCTTTCTGCACTTGCCTTTTCATTTAGTTTTGAAATATTTCTCAGCTGGTGAAGAAAGTAAAATGAAGTCCCGATAACCTTGCTTTAAAGGGAAGGAATGTTACCACTGATTTGGGTTACCATGTGAAATTTTGTGAAAGCTTTTTAAATTTGCCCCTCTGCAAGCGAGTTTCTGTGCCTCTGCCACCCTCTCTGAGGGGTGTCAATGGCTGGGTTTCCTCAGTGGGGATTGAGGGTGGGTAAAGCACAGAGACAAACTCTCTGGTTGCTGACAAGTGTATTGTACACTGATGTCTTGAAGGTGCAGCGTGGAGGTGTACTCTGTACATTTTGTTTTTACTGTATTGGATATTGTTGCCTTATTCTGCCAGCTCCTGTCCTTCAGAGGCTTTTTTCCTTCAAGAATGCAGAAAGCAATCTCTTACACGCAGAGCACTTGGGATATTAAACGAGTTATCTTAGTTGGTTCTTGCTTCAAAGTATCCTTGTTTAGTTTCAGAGGGGGAATAATGGAATCTTAATTCCTTCAATTTGAAAGCGTTAGGATTAAAAAAGAAGATGCGCTGTTTGTTGATGTTTTTCATTCTTTCAGAGCTACCGCCAGCAGCATCTCTCCAACTTGATCATTCTTCAAGAGAAAGCTGCAAATGAAATATCTGCCAGCTTTCAAAAATGGAGCTATGTTAAAGGAAGAAGGTGTTTATCTCTCTCTCTCTCTCTCTCTTTTTTATCTGTAAAGTAGAGTGTTCTGCCTGTTCTTTGAAACAGTTATTCCAGTGATAAGGATATAATTATATAGCTTCTCAGTGCTTATGTAAATGCATTCAACAACACATCTTGGAAACTGGACTTCTGTTAGTCTTCATTGCCTCATGCATTTTGCTCAAACTAGAAATGCTTTTTTAACTTTGTCTCTTCAAAAAGAGCAGGGGAAGAAAGCTGTTTTGCACTAACAATGTGACATATTGATCATGCTGATCTAAAAAAATTTTACTGGAGAGATGGAAAAAAAAAATCATCATGGAAATATTGTGGTGGAGTGCACACTAGGAATTGTATATATGGATTTTTTTGAGGTTGAAACAGAAGTTTCCAGGCACACTTGGGGTGTGGATTGTGGGTGACGGAGGCAGTGGTATTTGTTCTGCTTTTCGCAAAGATGGGGTGCAGACCTTATTCCTATGCAGGCTGGGGTTGGTTGTAGGTAGTTCCCAGAGCTGCATGTTGAGACAGCAGATCCTGGCTCTTTGTTGGAGAGCAGAAGTGAAGTGAGGTTCTTGCTCTGCACGTACATTTGAAGAAGCTTGTGTACCTCATTTTGGGAATTTTTTGATTCGAGAAGAAAGAGAATATATAAACTTTCAATTAGAATTCAGCTTTTCAGGAGATCTGGTGCTTTCCCATGGCATTTAAATATGTTGCAACTTTACAAAAGCTTTCTGGGTATCTCTTTCTGCTTTTGAGACCATTTAAGTATGCATTCAGAGGCTTCCGGGATCTCTTGACATGGCTTTTCCCAGCTCCTCATTTACTGCAGTGCCAAGTTATCCTCAGGTGCTCCACCTTGCTTGATCTCTTTCTGTATTCATACTCGGAGTAAGAAGAAAATTCCCTGACCCAGTCAACTTTTGGCAGTTGATCATAATATTTAAAAGGCTTCCCTATTTCTGGAAGAGCTGCCATTTTTGCAGATGATAAATTGTGTATACCAGAATACTTGTTTAGGGGAACTGCATATCACCATGAAGAAAAATAAACTTACTCCAGTTATGAATTTCAAGTCTCTGTGTAAGAAGGGTTAATCAACAGAAAAACCATCCCAACTTCAAGTGCTGCTATAGGCACTGAGAATCAACTTTCAGAATTATATGGTCTGTTATACGAACCTGTTAAAACTGGAAGTACTACCAAGGGGCCTAAAATATCCCTTAAAGTTGAATTTAGATTTGAATTTTTGTAACTTCTGTAAAAAACAATGGAAAAATCAATGTTCAGCTCATTGGTGAACTGAGTTGACAAAGAAGTTTGAAATCCAATGCTCTCTGTTTTACTAGATCCTGCCTTAAAACAACACCAACAGACGATGTCAGTCTCGAGGCACCGCTTGATGTATCATTAGTTGTCACAAAACAATCCATTCTTGAATCCTGCTGTCTGTATTTCTTGGGGAATATGGTCTCACCTAAGACAAAGGAAAATGTTACCCATGGATTAAAACTGCGTTGGGACGTGATAGATCTTTGGATCTGCAAGCATAATATTTTTAGGGAAGTGATAATATATCAAAGAGAAAATTAATTATGTAGGGGTTTTTCCTAACACCTGGAGCTCATGCTGTTGCTGCTTCTGCTGCTGGCTAGCTGTTGTCTTTCATAAATCACTCTGTAGGAAAAAAATTAAATTCAGTGAAATGATGGAAAAAAGAAGTCATGGCTAGGAAGGAGGAAAGCAACACCTAAATATTTAACTACTACCCAACAGGTTCAGAATCTTCAGGAATTTCCATCTTCCTTGGCGTGTTTCCTTGGCTTACAGGTTGGAAAAAAAATCTGCCTCAGTATCTGGGATTGAAAAATAGTGATCTAATCCTGTGTTCTGGATATCTTAAAAAGAACTCAAAAAAGAAGTCCTTCCCACCCCTCAAAAAGCAATCAAAAAATGAAAAAACACCACCACAATAAACAAAACCAAACTCAACCAACCAACCAAAAAACCCCACCATGACTAATAAATGAAATAAACCAGGAATGTATCTAATCATGTGCTTTATGATTTCCTCTCTGACTTTAATGAAGGCCTTTTATTCACTCCATGGACTTTCATTGATGCACACAAATGAGACCATTCAGTGAGATGTGATGTTTTCTTTCCATTGTATTTTGATCCTGCCAGCTCTCATTTGGGCATTTGACTTGCACATGCCAGTGCTGCAGAGCTATGGTTTATAGCACCTTATTTTGGACAGTGGTCAGGGATTTAGAAGGATAGGAGGGATCTTAATTCTTAAACGGGTGCCTCTTTCAGCCAGATTCATGAGATGTGAAGTAAGTGGCAGCATTATTTTGAGTATATTTCATTTATTCTTGAGTTGTGGACCATGGACTTCCCAGCAGGAATGCTGTCCTCTTTTACACCCATTACAATCAGTATTTACAGATGATTTTTGCATGCTGAAAGTGCTGAAGAATCAAGGTCTAAGAAAGTAACGAAATAAAACTTCTAATACCGTTTATTTATTTTATCTTTGGGCTATTTGGCAGACAGTTTATTTAGTAGGACAGTCATGGTTTCTTTAATACGTTTTTGGGTCAAGTTTGACTGGCTGATTATTTGTTCAGGTTATCAAATATATTTCAAGGAAAGTAAATGCTAAGATCAAGGATTGAGCTTTTCTAAGGGACTTCTCTGTTGTCGTATTTTCTGTGACATTTTTCACAATTAGATGTGTTATTTGATTTTTATCATCACAGAGAATGTAAAGGATGATCTTTGATTTTACCATGAGCATTGTTGGTTCCTGTGAGAATACCACCATAAATGCATTCATTTATTTCAGCCAGTTCAGCGTAGACTTTGCTTGTATATAGAAGGAAAATGCTCACAAGAGTCTTTTGTAGTGGAATATGTGAGTTTTTTAAAATTTGTTATGCCTGAGAGTGAGGAGGGTTATAGTTGTCACTCCTTCCTGTTGCTAGAATAAACACCTGGATTTATCAAAGCATTTGTTCTAATCAGCAGGAGGTGTTTATCTAAAAAAAAAGTTCTCTAGTCTTAAGTATTGTCAAACAATTGTATATCTCTACAATGTGTGTAGGAAACACTCTTCCACTGCCTGAGATGAACGTCCGGTGCTTCACCCCCAGATTCCTGTTTAGGGATTATTCTGCACTCACGTGGGAGATGAGTTAGGAAAAAAATACTAGTTTATTGGCATTCTTTGTCAACTTTTTGTCTTTATATCACATGAAATCTGTAATCTTATGTTAAACTGTGAAATTTTTCACGCTACTATAAACTAGCTTTCTTTCTTTATCATTCCTGTCTGTTTCCTACTGATGGATGTGGTTTCGTGGAGACAATTTTGTAGAAATGTTGAGATAAGGGAATCGGATTCTTTAGCAAGGCCAGTATAAAATTATACAAACCACTGTTTAGCTATATTAATGTAATTGCTGTCTTCATAAATCACATAATAAGTGTGATTAGAAATAAATAAATCTAACAAAATCTAATATATGATATTTCTATTTACTGTCATTGCAGTTATATATCAGTTTCTCTAATCATAAGCTGACAGCTTTAATTTTTGATGGAAGGCACCCTCATACTAAACTCTACAGCTTTATGCTTTTCTTATGCTTCTAGTAGGAGGTATCCCCAATGGTTACTTGGAATTGTCTTGACATTTGTATCAACCTTCCTGCCTTCCCTCCTTACCCGTCCTTCATTGCCACCGGTGTGAGGTTGCTGATAAGCTCTCCTGAGGAGTCTTTTTTCCAGGCTGAGCAGTTTCAGCTGTCTTGGTCGCCCTCACATAACAGATGTGACTGGAATTATTCTTGCCCAGGGGTAGGACTTTTCATTTCTCTTTGAACTTCATAAGATTCCCGCCACCTCATTCTCCAGTTTGCTGAAATCCCTTTGAAATGTTTTCCAGGATTACTTGCTTCATCCCCTTCCTATGGATTAAAGTGGGGCCTAGCTGATGTCTAATTGCTTGGATTGTCCTTCTTGCCCTTCTCAAAGTGACATTTGTTTTCTTATGATCCTTGAGAAACTCTGCCAGTTGCTGTGACCTTTCATAGATTGAGGGCACCCTCAAAATGGCATGACTGTCTCTCTCAGCACTTTTGGGTAGATCCAGTTAGGCCCCAAGGCCTTGAGTATGAAGATGTTATGTCTGATTCTAACTAGATCCTTCTCCAACACAGTTAAGTCTTCCTTTCTCCAGACTTTCCCATTGGCCTCAAGGATGTGGGATTTTTGAAGGTAAGTCTTACAGTAAAGTACCTCAGCTTTATCCATGTCCTTTACCACCAGGTCCCTTGGCCTTTTCACATGAAGTACCAACACTTCCCCTGGTTTTCTTTGTGCTGCTGGCACTTTTGTAGCAGGTTTTCTTGCTCCTTTCCCTTCTCTTGCCATATTTGGGGGCTTTGGATTTTCTAACTCTGGTAAGTAAATTATGGACAGGAACAATATGTTGCAGGTTGGCAGTTTCACAGAATCATCAGTGAATTCTCAAAGCTTCTGGGTAATGGGACCCACAAAACTTAGGAGCAGGGATGTAGTAGATTGGAAAAGGGTAAGTTGAGTGTCAGGTCATTTGCAATAGCCTTGAAGTAAGAATGTGTCTAGAGGTTCAAAACCAAACTTTGGTTCCTCTTTTTAAAATTTTCCCAAATCACATATCCTGATCCAACATTTGGTAAAATCAGAATGTCATCTTTGGTTTATACTGGGCTGCAGTATATACAGGGCTTAGAAGGAAAAGATAGGAGTACCATTTGGATTTCATGGCATACTTGGCAGGAAGGGGAGGCAGGTAACAGGATAGCAACTTGTTTCCTACACCATTATTCCAAAGGGCAGAAAATGCACAGGGAGAATCCAAAGAGATTGATTGTGCTTTTTGAACAAAGCAAGCAGCCTGCCTGACCTTGTGAGCATCTTAGATCCTACTGGGGCAGAAAGATACAAGGCATATACCACAGGTCTGAGAAGGTTCAGAGGAGGAGACCTCCTCTACCAGAGGAGGTGACAGTAGCAAAGTCCCCACTATGCTTTGCAGAGTGCTCCTAGACTGGGCAGGCATGTGAATGCTGTGCTGATCCAGCAATTTCAACATTTCTATCATCTTGTTTTTATGTTGGGGAGTTTAAGACTTTACTAACTTTTGGTGGACTTTGACAAAAATTTGAAGTGCTGCTGGTCATGGAAAACAGGCTAATATATCCTTCTCTGTACCTGAGCTTGAAACAGCCCTGTATCATTCCTGACCAGACTTAGAAACTGTTTGTAGAAACCTCCAGTAACAGAAATTTGCCAGTCATACTTGGCAAACTATTTCAATTCCCCACTATTCTTAACAAAAGAGAGGTTCTTTTTCTAAAGTTCTGTATAGAAGTGTTTTATTACAGTGTCAGCACATGAAAATTAGCCTGCTGGTGAGATGTGTGACACTGTCTTCTAAAATGATTCCTGCGTGGAAGCTTTTCTTTTGTGCACAATCTATACATTCATATGCTTGCTTGGAGATTTTTTTTTTCCTTTGGTATTTACCTTTCAGCTTTCCTTCAAGTACATAATAAAGTACCATTACTTGTTTGGGATTTTTTTGAACCCATTTAATAATGTAAACTTAAGTGCTAACTTATATAGTTGTTAGACATTTCCAGTTGTTGGACTATGCCACCTCCTGAAATGATCTGTGGAAACCATGTTAGAATACGTCCCAGTTGTCTTTTGAACTAAACACTTTGGATTTCCTTTCCATTCAAACCAGGTCAGATATGTCTAAGGTTTGGGGACCTGATGTGTTCTTGGAGGTTGACCAGCCAGAGGGTTGGATTGCGGGTGTGGTGGATATGCAGAACCTGAAAACCAGTTTGGTCTCAGTTCCCTAGTTTGGAGATGAAGTGAAATGACATGTTGTCCCTCTGAACTCTTATTCCCCTTATTTTGGCCATTAGGTGCAGAGGGTTTAGGGGATGATTGCAAAAATTGGTTTTAAATATCTACAAGCATTGGACCCTATTTATTGTGGAAAAAACCCCACACACTGTCATGTAGTGAAGTGTGTCTCATAGAGCCTGAATTAACTCTCTGAAGTTGTACCAGTTTGATAAAACGAGACTGTGTTAGGCGAGTGGAAAGATTTTCCTGGGTAAACTTGCTCTGAGGGGGAGGAAAGGCTTGAAATACCACCATGCCATTTTTTGTGAGGTTTTCTGTGAATGCATTTCTTGCCAAGAAGATCCCCCAGCACTTCCCACATACCAGAATGGCTCTGTTGGAAGCCCAGTAGTCTGTTGTAAAATGATTCAGAAGTTCAGCTGTTTTAAAAGTCTGCACTGGGTTCAACCTGCAAAGAGAGAAGAGCACCTTATCTGTGTGCCAGAGATTCTGTGAGGTGTACTCTACTGTATTGGTTATTAAAGTGCAAGACTTTGAATGAATACTCCTTATGCAAGAGATTTTGTATGTAGTTATTGGGCTTCATTACTTGGGTTTTAAGTGGATGTGTAGGGCAGTTGGATCAGTTGTCATCATCTAAAGAACAACTCTTAAGATGAAGGCAAGCAATTTGTGCTTAATGTAGTAGGAAAAGGGGGAGCCAGTAGGAGGACTGGCAGGATGAAATAGCAGTAATGTGCTTGAGGCAGTAATCCAGAAAAAATGATTTTTGCATTTTGAATGGATTTCAGGGGGTAAGATTGCTTCTGTCACAGCCAGAAGGAAAGAGATTATCTTGCATCCCAGCAACAATAATGAGAGACTGGGTGAGTGCTTTGGTTTTATGAATAGAACAGGAAGGGAAGGCACTAAAATGCTAAAGCAGGCAGGATTTTGAACCAGTCCAAGGTGTCTAGAGGCAGGTGGAGGAGAAAGCCAAAGGTGACACCCCAGCATCATGAGAAAGAAATGATTGAAAGATGAGAAGGTGAAGGGCAGCTGTGTGTTCCTCACCATATCAGGGTGTGTTTTGATTGACCAGCAAGAATTCCCTTGGGGAATTTAACATTGTTGAATGTCTCTAACTTGACAGTGTTTGTAGTGGGGTGTTATATTGTTGTCTAAGTTCTGCAGTATGTTTGCAAACTCAGGTTTGCAAATTGCTGCAGCCCTGTCCCATAGGAGCGTAGCTCTCCCTTTCCCTGTGGGTTTGGATCCTCTTCAGAATACACCTGCATTGAAATGTTTCATCCCCCAAAAAGGGAAATGGAAAGTATGGAGGTCTAATATAATAGAGTGGAACTTAGGCTGTGAAAAATAATGGGCTGAGACTAAATACAGACATTTTGGGTTCTGGTTAAAATACTGTTTCTTAGTATACAGAAGAGAAAAATGAACATTCACATACACAACAAATGTATTTTGTGAAAAGCATTGCTTACAAATAAGCTTATTTTTCTCTTCTAGCAGAAGTCTATTTCTGCTCATCCTATTTTAATCTCTATTTCCTGTTTGTTTTCACCATTTGTACACTGGGAAGGAAGCTACTGTGTCTTACGGATTTTCCACACTACTGTTGCTATTTCTGCTATGAGAAATTAGCCTTTAGAGCAGTGTAGCAAAAGACATTTTTGCAGTGTTTTTGATGGACTGCAAAGAAGTTGGAACCAATAGAGAAAACACAGATAAGGGCAATCTTTTTTTTTTTCATAAAGTTCATGACAAGTAGGAAATGGAATAGAAATTGTGTGTTATAGAAGGCTTTTCACTGTGTTGCAATTGTGATAAGTACAACACATGGTAAAAAGATGATGTCTTTGAGGGAATGTTTCCACTAAAGCTTGTTCTTGTTTTGGCCAGGAAGCTTATGCTGATAATAGTTTTAAATCTTTATGCATACACATGTATATGCATATATATTCAGTTTAAAATTCTCTGCTGAAAATTATTTTGGTTTTATTAAGAAGTAATATTTCCAAGCAATGTACTTAATCATTCTACCTGCTGTCTTACCTTTACCCCGTCAGGCAGCTTGGATTAAGGAATTCAACTGCTTCTGCTTAATGGCTTTTTTCCTGCACTTGAAGAACAGTGCTTTTTTTTGTTTGGGCTCTTATCACTTCAGGTGAAAAATCTAAAATTCCTGAAAACCTGTCTTTCTACTTGCTGAAGCAGTTTGTGAAAATATTACTTTTCACTGTAATATTTTATAATTGCAGTATATTTGCTGTGTCCCCACTTTCTCAAACTAATAATTTCTTCTGTAGAGGAATACCTTTAGTGATAAATGTGCTGGGTTTTTTTGTGGGGTAACAGGTCTTTGATCACCTTGACTCTATGAGGAACAAGCTAGAGCAGCATGTAGCCCAGGGCTGCAATATGTATGGAGCAGGCCTGCTGTATTTTTCCTGGTTTTGGGCTTAGCTAGGGCCTGTGAAATAGCAGCAAATCTGGCTGCCATCTGGACTTGCTCTCTCTGCTCAGGCGAGGTCTGGGAATCCTGCATGACTCCTAGAGGGAGTGGTATATTTTATTGGGTTTTTTTTGTTTGTCTATTTGTTTGTCTGTTTGTTTGTTTTTTTCCTTTTAATTGCAGTGTGGGACAACCCCAAGTTTTTCCCAGGACTGTGAAAACAAAAACTCTGCCTTTCCCAAATCTTTTGAGGTTGCCCTTTTTTTCTTTCCTGAGGAAGCCCATGAAAATCACTGCATAATGCATTTGGTTAAAACATCCATGTCAGATGTGACTTGAATAAACCCTGGAGCTAACCTCACATGAAGCCTACTTGTTTACTTTAACTGAATGAAGAATTAATAAAATGATAAGTTGGTTTCACTGAGGTTTTCTAATCGGTTGAAAATGTTTGTTTATTCCTGCAATAATAATGAATAATTGCAGAGAATCATTTTGAACACTGTTGTATTTTCTCCTCCCAAAATGCAAAATCCTAAATGCAAAGGCAGCATGCATAGAAAAGAGACAGAGTCCAAGTATGGAACTGCTGGGGAAAAAAAGAGAAATAATTAAACCCTCCAATATTCACTTTTTCCTGAATGTTTACTTTGGATTCAGGGTTACATTAGATGCTATTGTGTGTTTGTCAACTCATTCTATGTTGCAAGCAAAAATATGCTAAATATTTATCATTGCTTTGCTCTGTGCATCTGAGGGTTTACTTCCTTGAGAAAATGATGGCAGAAGTATATCTCTTTTCTGTTGAAAGAAATCAGCATTTGTAATTGACATATGGAGGTATTATTCCAAACACTTCCAACCATATCCATTTTCTGCAGAAGACTGAGTTGCAGAGGTGAAAAGCATTGAAGCATTGATTGACAAAGCATAACAGTGAACCGTGTCTTGTCTGTCTTTCTCTTCCTCTCATCCCCCCTCCCAAAGTGCCACAAATTAATAATCCTGTGTTGGTTATCTGGTTGCAAAACCAGTGTTGATACAAAGCACTTCACCTGCAAAGGAAATTAAGTGTGGATGGCAGTGGGTAAACTGTAAAGTTTGTTATTATTACCTTATTACCATAATTGCCTTTTGTAACATGGTTTACAGTGGATTTTTAAGTGGTGACCCCTAATGATAATCCAAACAACACAAAAGAAAATTACATTTCTACTGCTGAGGACAGAGCCAGAGAATTCCTGACTTGCCCCACTGAATGTGCTTTGTTTGGTTTTCTCTTGAAACTAGGGCACTGGGATAATCACAGTGTGGAGCAGTTGCCCTCTTACTCAAACTGGGAATGGGGGTTGCAGGTGTAAATTCCCTATTTGATGACAATTCAGCAAAAGAATTTTTTGTAATAAGCCTATAGAAGTATTTCATGCAGTCAGGGTACTGCATGAAATACTTCTATAACCTTACACCTTAGCCTTTTGATACTACGTTATGGTTTATGGGGGTGAAAGTTTAAGCATTTTGACTCCTAGAGCATCCAAAACATGGTAAATATTTGCTAAATTTCAATGACATGTGAGGTCTGGAAGAAAATTGTTCAAGTATTTACTTCCAGTGTGCTAATGCAGCATGCTCATTCTGGTATGATAATCTTATCACACTGATGTGTGAAGTGTCAAAATGATGGGTGAAGGTTTTCCTGCAATCTGAATGGTCATGTTTAGGCTTTTAATACCTGTTTTTCAGAGGTTCCTCTGTCTTTTCAAATGCCCAACACTGTTTTTTTGTGGGACAGCACTGTTGGCTTCCTTCTATTTGAAGCAGGAAAGCTTTGAATATTGCCACCACTACTAAGGTATTCCACTGAGCAAGGTGATGGGCATTTCGATGTGATCTGCTTATAGTCTCAGGCAGGAGGCTTTTCCAGACACAGAAACCTAATTGTCAGAATGAAAAGCTGTGGTTTTTGCTTCCTGTTTCCTAACACTCTGCAGGATCTTTTGTGACTCTGACCAGTGTGATTACACTCAAAGAAAGCAGAGATGTTGCAATTTGTCACTGAGCTTTGGCAGTGGAGGCTGATGCAGCAGACATGATGGAAAATCAAACGTGCTGTATCATTAAAGTTCACTTGATAAGCTCTAAGTGGTAATTTTGAGATCCACTAGCTTTTTACCAAGACTTGGAATGTTGTAGCTTACATCAACTTTCCTCTCTACAAAGACCTGACATGAAAGACTTGTGTATTTGCCAATATCTTGTTTTCTTAGGAGATTCTTGCCTAAAATTGTGTTTGGTGGTGATTATATAGTATTCAAAGCTATTAATTTGGGATTGATGAGACACTAATAAATTAAATATTATTAGCTATCGTCTCATGATAAACTAGAACTATGGCAAAAGGAACAGATCAGCCAAGCTTCCTCTGGCTTCTATTTTTAGGACTTGAGTTTTCATCTGTTTGAAAAACTTCTGCTGTTGCTCTGACTTTCATTGTTTGATTAGCAAGTTTATGCTGTTGCCTGTTGAGTTTCTATGCCCATGAGTTAATTTATCTTCCTCTGCATTCTTCAGGTGGTTAAAGACAGAGTGAGTCAGTGTTTTGCAGGTGAAGGTTTAGACAAGTTCTGGATAAAATAATAATAAAGGCTCTGTCTAGATTTTTATCTCAGTGCAGCAGAGGCAGACCGTTGAGAGACAAAGATGAATCTGGGTGGTCTTGATATTGGAGACTGCCATGAGCATGGATGTTCCCAGCTGGGGGACAGAGAGAAAAAAGAGTTCTTGAAATAATGAAATCTTAAATAACAGTGTTTTGCTGTGCAAGAAACCTGTCCTGTTTGAAAAGCAATCCAACCAGCTATTTTAGCATTGCTTAACTTAAAAGGAGCAGCAGGTAACACTAATGCAGTCAGGAGTATCTTGTTTGCTGTGGGGGTAGAAAAACTGTTCTGCAGGAGTAAAAACCTGAGTTAAGCCACAACACCCGTCCCATACATTTATTTGTCTTTTGGCAAATGGTATTTGAATCAGTTCAGTGACATGGAGAAGTTTATGGAAAAGTGCATTACTAGAGCTGTAACTGAGGTGATTTCATAGTTTATTTTTAGGTACTTTGGATTGAAAGTTGCTAATTGAGGGTGGGGGTGACAAGGGAAGATTTGCTTGAAGTTGGGTTAAGCTGAGGTTATCTGTATTTGTCTCAAGCCCGGAAGAGTTGGCAGGAGAATTGACTGAACTTTGTGAACTTGCACAGACCTGACCCTTAACACACACACACACACACACACACAAACATACACTCACACAAACGCGTCCTTGAGCACTTTCTCAGCCTTAAACTCCAGCTAGTTTCTCTAACAGGCATACCACAATCCTTTCCAGCCCACACTGAGAGGATATTAAATAATTTTTATCCTAAAATTCCTGCTCTCTCCTCCTCATTAACTTTCCCATCCATCCTCTGCATGTTCCCATTGTGGGGAAGGATGAGTGCTGTTTTCTCTTATCTCCTTGGCTATGAGGGTAGTTTCACAACTGCTCAGTTTTTCACCTACCACAGACTTAATGTATTAAAGTGGGCCAAATCTGGCACTCCTTATCCCAGACAAATGTTTTATTGAAATCTTTGGGAACTTTGCCTGGGACCTTATGAGATTGCAGGCAGTGGTATTTAAAAGAGGTTTCCATAGTCACTTGATTTGACTGAAGTAACCTTTTTTTTTTTTTTTCTTTTTTTTTTTTAAGTGGAGGTAGCTTAATCAAGGCAGTGCTTTCAAGTCTGAAATCGTCTCTTATGAAGTTACCTGGGAAGAAGTTTGAAATACCTGACTTAATATTTTCACGTCTCCGTGCATCAATTCTCAGTCATTTCTACTCCTGCCTTGCGTTTGAAGGCAAACCTTAAGAGAGATGTCATTTATTTTACTTTCCCCCTTCAAGGTTAGGCTGGACAGTCTTGGATTTTGAAAGGAGAAGTTATGGCAGCTTGTTATCAGGTACAACTGATTGTCTGCAAGAGGCGTGATGAAAGAAACAGTCTAGCTGAGATTCTGACTTTACAACACTAATAAAAATCTTCAAGGTAAGGGAGGGGGATTTAAACCCCTTTTGCATGTGCAGACTTATACCTGCATTCTCTCCCTCTGTGATTGATGAAACAGTAGCAGGGTAAAAATTACTTCTTTTGTGGAGGGTCAGTTCATACTGGTTTTGATCCACTGGGGGCAAAATACTATCAGGGTGAATTGTCGGTGAGGAGAGGGAATTGGTCTGTGGAGTTAGTTCTGATAGCCCCACGTATTTCTGGGCAGGAGACACACTTCTGACCATATAGCATTGCGTTTGCTAGAAAACCCAGAGGTGGTAGCAAGCATATGACCTGTAGGACTTTTCTATATTTATAGTAAGATGATAGATGTATTTCTTTTAAGAGTTCAAAGGAAGAAATGAAAGGGAAACAGTTAAACCCTGTCAGAACCCACCGAAATACTGATATGTCAGCTCTTGAACAGGGTATGCAGTGTGCTCTGTGCAGGGAGGTAGGTGTTGTAACCAAGGGAAATGTAGAAAATTGAAGTATAGCAGATATCCTGGGTTCCCATTAAGCAGTTAAAAATGTTATTAAAATAAAGCCTTCTCTAAGAGTGAGAGAAATTAGGAAATTGTTCCTTCACTGACTAGACATTTGTTTCTGTTTGAGGCGACATTCTTTATAAGAATATAGGAAAGGCCATGCTAGTAGCATGTTCTTTCACCCTCTCCTTCTTCACTGATGTGCATGTCCCAAGTGTCCTTGTAAGAGCCTCATGCTCAGGTCAGAGCTACATATCTGGCCCCCTGATCTGTTCCAGCTTGTGGATTGCAGCAGGAAATGTACCATCTCCAAAGGAGATAGGGAGTCCTTTTTTTTTTTCATCCTCAAACTCAGAAGCAATCTAAAAGTATGGTGCAGTACTTGTAGCTGGAGAGAAATGGAAGAGCAAGTTATCTTCAGTCAGACTGCAGAGAAGCCACAAAGTCCTAGAGCATTTAGTGAAAGGTTTTTGTGGTGGGAGGAAGTGGAGGCAGAGGCTGAGGATTCAGCCCAGTGAAGAGGCCATAACGTTGCAGTTGCAGCAGGTTGGTGCAATGGCTCCAGTAATCTCCTGCTGCTGTATGCTTTTCCAGCTGAGCTTAAAAAAGGTTTACCTCTAACTACTGGGTCTCCCAAAACTGCTTTAATACTTCTTATTTTTTCTTCTGTGGAAACCTTGGTGGGCCTTTCTGTTGTTTGCTGACTCCCTGAGTTCTCTTGACATTGCTGTCTTGTCCCTGACTACTCGATGACTTGTTCCCGGTAGTGCTTGTCCTCACAGTTCATGCAATGAGTGCATGAGCAGAAGAGTGTTCTTGTCCACTTCCCTTTGTGCTTAACTGAAGCTCATGATGGGCATTTGAGATTTCCAGAACTATACTATAAAAAATGTGCGGTTTTTTGTTTGTTTGTTTGTTTGTTCTTTGGTTGTTTTTTTTTCCTAAGGGGTCTTTTCATAGTGTGTACATGAAAGGGGGAGCTGGGGTAAATGATTAATAGCACAATAAGGAAAAAAAAAAAGTCTTCACTTAGATTTTTTGAAAAAATCATATCTGTTTTCTGGAGTTTAATCTGTGCCAAGACTTCTGTTTGTGGTTTCCTTGCGTACTTGCATTGTGCTATTTCATCTCCAAAGAAGTTTCTTTTTCTGTGTTCAACTTTTTCCCAGTTGTGTTATATTTTGCCTTTTTTTTCTACCTGAAAACAAAACTTCTGTTTTTGACTTACCTTCATGTTTTGTTCAACGATGTAAAAAGCTGAGTATGTTTGATTAATGGTTGAGTTTCTGCTGCTCAGCTCTCTTTCATGATACTCACTTTTACAGGGTGATTTGTACAACAATTAACATTCCTCCAGGCTGAGAAGAGCTCTAATGGAAGGCTGTCTGTGAGCGGAGAGAGCGACAGAAGTGGTCTGGGAGTAGAAAGATTAAACAGTGAGGTTAAACAGGTCAAATGAGAAGTTACAGTCAGTTGAAAAAAGTGCATAGTACAGGGGATTAGCAGAAGGGATGAAGTTTAATGGCCAGATTTTGCAATGAGGTTGTTACTTATGTGTAGGTAAATTGTCTTTGTTTTGACAGCAGTATACAGAAGTTTGGCTTTGTCCCCAAAGCTCATAATGTTATTTTGTAGAAATACAAAAGCCTGATTTCTTGCATATTGCCTTTCCCACATACCTTTGACTTAGTGAGCTTCTAGCATTCTCTGTGGAAGTAGTTTCAGACTTGCCATTCACTGACAAAGTCAATTCCTTCAGTTGGCAAAGGCAGGCAATGGTTTGTAATCTGCCTGTGCTTTCTCACAGGTGCACACAAAAGCAATTTCAATAGTAAGACACCACAAATGTTTGCGGCGTGTTTTTCCTTTTGCCGTGTACAAGCAGAATCCAAGATCAGATAAAGGAAATGTCATGTTGACCTGTGTTTGCCTCTGAAATATTTTTACTCTTGGCTTCATGAGTTGTCTTTATCTATTAAGGCAGATTTCTTGTCTGTGATGGTGAAACCAAATTTTCCATTATGCAGTATTAGAAATGAATATTATGGAAGATCTTGATGACTCTTGACTAAGAATTATTCTACTACCCATGACTTGAAAAAACACTAATAAGCTAAATGTTTTTGGTACCCTTTGTGGCTGAAATGCATTAGCAGTGGATTCCAGGAAGGAGCTAAACTGAAATGTGTATTACACTGTTTTCTCTTATTCTTAGTAGATGACTTCCCCGTATTAAAATGTAACAGGGCAGACAGAGAGCATAAGCGTGTGTTTTGTGTGACACAAGAGTGAGAACTGGAGGGTGCAGGCTGGATGGGACTTCTTCATTTCCCTCTGAGAGGAGCTCTGTCTGGAGGAAGTTTTGCAAAGGATGTTCAGTGGTTTCGCTGCAGATCACCTCGTGGGATATAGTGTTACTACTTTTCCCTAGTGAACAGAAGCAAGAATTGGTTACTTTTCTAAAATTCATTGAGCCTTTGTTATTTTTGATTCTATGCTAATGGTTTTCCATTTTGTGCAGAAACATCTTTCCTTGTCTTGTTATGTGTAATGATAATGAATAATGAGGAAATGGCTTCATAGGTGATAAAGGACATTACAAAAATCCTGCTGTGAATTAACTGTAAGCTAAATTGTGTTCAAATCATCAGCTTTGGGCACAGCTCTCCTGCTGTGTTTCATCCTTCCTTCCTCCATTCTCTGCTTTCTGATAGGCTTTGCGGCCTGGTCTTTGCCAAAAAAGCATAAGGCATTAGAAAGAAAGTGGAGTTAATTGTATTTAATGGTGGGTCAGGAAGGGAGGAGGAGAGATAAGGTTTTAATATCGAGAGCCAGCACCAATACTGAATATAGACATGCTTTTAAGTCTGTTTTATTAGAATAATTTCAAAAGCAACTCCTTCAGACATATTGGTCATCTTGGCAAAGCACCATGATGATTGTTTTTGAAATCTGAACTCTGGATGACCTAACACTGGGCCTGTTAAAAAACTCTTTCCCCCCACCTCCGCCTCCTCTTCCTTGTATCTTTATCCTCCTTTGCCCCCTAAACCACTGACTGATAAGCAAAAGCCTCGGAACTGGCTGTTCCTGCCCTAGTGGTTGGAATAGCTTTTCCTTTTTTGCAAGGAAAAGTTTATGGAGAGTTTAGGACCTATGTCTCCAGGACCTTCTTGCTTCAGAGCTTGCTGAGCCATCTCTGAACAGATTGGTGCTTTTATGTAGCGTAAGATAGAAATCCCAGGTGGGATCACCAAAGTGTGAGTGCACCACAGCTCAGACAGAGCACAGGGCTCATGCACCTCCTGGCAGTGCTGGAGCCAAGGCACTGCCCACTGAAAAACCGGGTCATGTTCAATGCTAACTTCTAACCTGCTCCATGCAGAACTGCAAACACTTCACCCCTCCATTTGTGAGCACTGGAGGTTTTGGTGGACCACAGAATAGCGATGCTGCTGCCCACGCCACCTTTGATGAAAAAAACTGCTTGGCACACGGATCACATCTGAAGGACATTGCTTCTTGCAAACTGGGAATGTCTGCCTCTAAATCCCCTTGGTTATGTTCTCCCCAGGTCACGCCTCAGCCTGTTTGAGGGAGCCAGGAAAACCGGTGGGAATCAGAGCACGTAGGGTATGTATTTCTTCATCATCTCTTTGATTCTGTTATGTTTTCACAAAACATTTTTTTCAGCTGATGAGTTTTTTGGTTTTGGCTTTTTTTTTTTTTTTTTTTTTTTTTTTTTTTTTTTCTGATGGCTGAGATTCCTGTCAGATAATACCAGCCAGGGTTGGGAAAGGAGTTTCACAGCAATATATTGTTGTAATAATACCAGAGAAAATTTCCAAGCATGATCTGAATGCAAGGCTTGATTTCTTTTGCTATGGGTCAGAGGAGCATAAACTGTCCCTTTCATCTGTGTAGTGTTGGATTCTGGGACAGAAATGCTTGGTATTTAGTATTTGGTATTTTATTTTAACTATTTTTCTGCTGAAAAATAATAAAGATCAAAATAGTGTCTGTTTTGGTAATAATACAATGTCTGTTCGAGTCTTAGAAGTTACAAAACTCTTACAAAGATGAAGGCTGTGAGTTTTTACCTCTGACAATTTCTGTTCTAGCTGTATAACTTATGGCAGAAGGTGAGATTCAGGATTACACAAGGAAGAAGAATTTCATATGTTAAATATTGCAAGAGGCATTGTAGAAATTTTGCTTCAATTGTCATGGTTTTTGATGGGGAGAAAATTAAATTTACTTAGTTTTTAAGTTTACAGCACACAAGGCTGGACTCTGAGTATCCTGAGACTTTACTGAATATTTGATATCAAATATTAAATGAGCTACTAAATAAGCATTAGATAATAAATTTTGAGTTATACAGGGTGGCTTCCTTAACAGTGTCGAAAGTTATATTCCTAATTGCGTGTTGTTAAATCCTACCCCATGTATTAGGTTTGGTATGGCAAAAGCTTTTACTCAAACCTCATTTTTTCTTCCGAAACTGATGGTGTCTTCGTGAGTTCAAGACATTTTAATGATTTTTATACTTTATATTTTATAAGAATGATAGTAGAAGAGATGGCAGATTTATTCTTCTTCCCTGAATGGGTTGTGATTAAGCTCATCTTTTTAGCTTATATCTGAGTAGCTGCTAATTTTTTTGAGGGCTGTGTGTAATGGACTAATTGTTGCCAGAATTAATTACATCTATAAGGAAAGTTTATAGATAAATGGAAGCTGTGGAACAGAGGAAGCTGTTTCCTTTTTAAAATCTGACCACTGATAATGTCTGGAAACTTGAAAGCTGATGCACTGTAGTTTTGTTTCTATGCTCATTATATTCCTTGGTGCACATAAGTAATATTTTTTAAAGAATGAAAACTGCAAGAATGCAATAGATTATTTTAATTATTAATTTTTTGGTTATGTTTTCTTAAGGGTTAAAAATGAATGCAAAAGATAAAATCATGTGCGTTATATACAAGGTCTCTTCTCTGAACACGTTGAAGTGGGATACTTTACTGGCCTGTACTGAGTCATGACTGAGCTACAACTTGACAGAATAAAGAATTTAAGAATGCATAAAGATTTAAGAGTGCAGACATTGTTGGATGTTTTTTGCTGTCATCAGCAAAGGTTAAATATTATTTCCTTTATTAGGCCTTTGTCCACTGATAGTTGTTATTCAGATTAAACCTAAGATATTAAAAACAAAGCAAATACCACAACAGATATCTGGCTGGCAAGTTGTGGAAGTTGTGCAACTCTTCCCTAGACATGGAGGTGCTAGTCTTTAATTTGAATTGAGCAATCTCCTGAGTTCTACCTATGGATTTCTGTCCTGTTGCATTTAGTGACCAAATCTTGGTGGACTTTCATGTGAAGATATATTTAAAATACTTTTCTTCAGTCTTTTTTAAATTTAAACAAAATATCAGGTGGCAGACTTGTTTCAGTTAATGATCATGTTTTGAGTTAATTTTCAAGGAATATGTGTGTGTTTCCATGTATATTGTAAATGTGTTTAAAAAACCCCAAGTCTTCTTATCAAGAAGAAAATGAGAGAAAGGAAAATCAATCACCTTTTTCCATTTTAAGTTGATTCTGATTAAAGCTACATAATACAAAGTTTTTGTCAATCCAGGCAAAGAGGTTGGATTGGCAATTCAGGACTATGACCAGCAATGCAATGGCAGATAATGCAGTGTATGCTCTTATTATGACTGCATAACAGGCCAACTTAAAAACAATGAGCAGCTGGGCATGCCTTCATTTCAGCCTTAAGTTTCCCATGGAGAAGCCCTGGAGAAACAGAGCTCTTCTTGCAGCAGTGGAATCGAGTAAGTGGGACAAAGCAACGCTGGCCAGGGGGTATAGAGGCTCCTGAGTGGGTAGGGAGAGGGCCCCAATGGGGTGGTCTCAGGGCTGGGATTCACACACAGGTGCTGGCAGACAGGGCCGCTGGGTACCTGCCTTAGCTCTCTCAGCAGCTGTGGCCCCTGTGCTTTGAAGGGCTAGATTAGGGTACAGCGTGTCTTCAGGAATGTGTTCTTGGAAGTTATGAAATGTTTTTGGAATATATATATGTATTTTCCCCTTTGAAAGTGAGGTGGGGAGCAGGACGGGGTAATGTTTTGGGATGCTGTGCTAAAAACCTGAGGCTAGCCAGGTGTAATGAAGTTTATGATGTCTGCCTGAAGGTATTTGTAACCTACAGTGGCAGCTGTGAGGGGCAGATTACAGCTTTCATCTCACCCGCATGCAGATAGTTCAGTGGGAGAGAGGTCCTGCAGCCATGACTCACTTAAGCCCCCACACTTCATTTTTCTCTCAACCTGGCTCTGTCTCTAACCTGAACTTTGCCTGAGCCCTCGACTAGGTCCCCCAGTTGTGGCCCAGGAGAGGTGTTTGTTGCAGTCCTGTTTTCTTGTCACTTTGCCTGGGGCAGCCCCAATGCAGCCACATCCTTGTGGGCCCTTGGGCTATATCATTCATCCCAGCCCTGGGTTTATGCTGTACTCTGAGCCAAGGGCATACATAACAGGCCAGGGGAGTGGTCACAGCACTGAGCCTGACGGAGTTCAAGAAGTGGTTGGGCAATGCCCTTGGGCAGGTGCTGTAACTCTTTGGGATGGTGCTGTGCAGGGCCAGGAGATGGACTTGATGATCCTCATGGGTCCCTTTCAACTCAGTGCATTCTGTGTGTGATTCCTTGCTCTTATGGGAGATGGTACCACAAAGTTATCTTCATGCTACTTTTTCTCTGTGATGGAAGATGAAGGGATTCCTGCTGCCACTGTTCCTCCTCCTGTTCCATACCAGTGGGGGATGATAGGGGTCACAGTATGAAATAGGGCACTGGGGGTGACTGTCATGGCACATGGCACTTTGTATTGATGTGACTCAGATTTGTAAGGCTTGCCTTCTATGCTATTTTGTTTCTTGATGGTGAGCTGAGACAGGGGATTCAGACTGTCTTCTCTCCTGAGGTCCCTGTGGGTCACATTATTTATGGTCTTCATTAAGAAAGCAAGCCCCAAAACTTCCCTCCCCGCCCCCACAAACCCAAGTTGTGGCTGCATTGGACAGATTTGAAATAGCTATAAGCAAATGTTCCATATTTTTCTAAGGTTTTGAGGTTCAATTTGCCACTTCTCTGATAATATCCTTGGAAGAAATGCAGCCAAATTCTAGGTCATATCATCTTTGTGTTGTTGACTAAGAGATATGATTTTACCTGTTCTAACAGCATTCAAAAGATCATTAGTGGTAGTGATTGTTGGGAAAATAATCTTTCGGGAAACCTCCTGGTTGTGGGGGCAGGCTTTTGGAGGAGGGAAGAACCTCAGGACAGATTTTTTTTAGAAGTACATTTACATTTCCAGGAAAACCTCACAATCAGTTGATCTCTGACTTACTCTAGTTTGCAGTGTTTTTAAAGCAGAGATGGTGCTTTGCACCTCCCCCCGCCGTGTCTGTGTGTGTGCATGTGGGCGTTTCTGCAAGTGTTGTGTTAAAAAGCAATTGGCATTTGCTGACTTTCTGCATCTGAAGCTGCTTCTTTCGGGCACATGAACTGATTCTGTGCACCCTGGCATGTGCCTGGCCCTGATTGACCCTTCATGTGCAGCCCAGGGTGCAAAGGCAGGTCTCTGTCAAGCATGGTGCCAAGGTAGGGGGGTCGTGGTGGAGGTTCCCCTGTATAGGCACTCCCGTCTCCATCATGTGTGAAGCCATTCCACATAACCCTGACAGAAGGCTGCCTATCAGCTGCAGGCCTAGAGTGGGCAGGATCCTTACTTTCTGTGATTTCCTTGCATTAGAAAGAGTGAAAAAGGGGAATTTCACCATCTTGCCTGGCTAATGGTGTGGTGGGTAGCTGGCTCTGTTTAGGCAGGGCTGTATCCCATGCCTTCCCAGGTGCACACCCATGTGTATGGACACATGGTCTTGGGTGAGCATTTTGTAGGATGCATGGACATGTATGTATTTAAGTGGCCCGATTTCTTCCATTGTGTTTTATTTGATTGGTTTGACTGCTCCTCTCTTCCCTCATGTTTTCCCAAATGCTAGGAAGGAGGCCCTGCATTTTTCTTTGCTGTGTATGTTTGGCATATGTGTTTCAGATGACTTTGGCAGTTTCTTGAAAACAAGGCTTGAGCTTCTGTGAGTATTCTAAAGATATTCCCCTTATAGATAAAAGCCATGGAAGACTTTTGGCCTATCCAAGTCTTCTTGACTATTGGATAGTGTAACTTACACAGAGAAGGGGATTTACTCTTCAGTGTCTCAGCCATGAACCTTAATTTAATTATTCAGTTATCTCCTCATGAAATACAGGCACATGGTTGCATAAAAAAAAATAAAAGCGAGCATTCTATCTGGCTGTCTTCAATAAAGATGGTATTGTTTTGAAAATGTTAAAAATAATAAAGTTCCTTTACAGAGATTATGATAAAGGGAATGTAACATGGTTGATTTGTATGTGCATATTTGGTTGCACAAAAATGAGGCAAATACCTGAAGCATGTTGTTAGAATTAAGGGCCAGTTCAAGACATCCAGGTGCCCTTTAGTTTCAGTGCACCCAAACTTGAGAATGAACCTCAATGTCTGCTCATTAAAGAACTCATCTCTGTTTTGAAACTTTTTTTTTTTTTTTTAAACTCTTGAGCAACAAAGCATACATTTCAAGTGTTTTTTTCCAGAGCTATCTGAAACTTCTGGCTTTCTTTGTTCACTCCAGCTGTCAGCAGATTTCAAGGTGTGTGTCTCTGTGTTTGAAGAAGTTATCATAGATATTGGTGACAGCTGGGCTTTGAAATGTTCTTTGCAGTCAACACAAAGTACATGAGGAGTGAGTCATGAACACTTACAGACCATACTTTGCTTCATATGTAAGTCTTCTAATAATGAGCCTGCCTAATTGAGCTGGGGAAGCTCATGATTTCACCATGGTCCTCAAAAAATGTTCCAGTTGCTAAACCAAAGGATCTGAGCAATGTTTTTTGTGATGCTACATTCAATTAGTCAATCAAATTAGGATTTTCATCTGTTCTGTCACTGCCAGACAGGTCCAAACTAGTGGGATTTCCACCCCTCAGGGGCTTTCAAGGGTATCTTTTGTTTTTGCAGTTTTAGTTATTTAAGTTAGAAAACATGAGGCTGTGAATTTTGAAGGTAGGACTTTCCAATTATGAACTTCAGTGATCTTTTCTCTATTACTAGTTTAATGCACTGTACATTCCTGAGCAAGGTAACTGAATGCAGCAAATTATGTTTAATCACATAGAATTAGAGAAGTTTGTAATTTGTGTTTGTAGATGCCGTGTCTGCTCCAGGTGTAAACTGAACCACCAGAAGTCTGCAAAGACAAAGCTTTCTGAGCTCTGTGCAGTTATTCTACACTTGTTTCCATCATGTATGGAAGAAATACTATTTAAAAAAAAGTGAAGGTGCACTTAGCAGTCTTGGATATAACTTGGATATAAAAGTTTATCACTGACAAAGTGTCCTTTCTTTTATCATTCTCAGAATTTTCAGAATGTTTTGCAAAAGTCAGCTTTTGTTGGAATTTCTGAGCACTGGAAGAATCTCTAATGCTGTTCATAGGGTTGAATGCCTGGATTGCACAAATTTGACTGGCCTTAGTGTCTTCAGTTCATGGCGCATAGTTCCATGTTACAGACATGTACTTTAAAACTCCCTGACTTCCGACTGGAATGCCTGCTTATGCTGATTCTCTTTCAAGGTTATACAAATGCACATAAAAACGCATATACTGTAATTGAGAAAACTGTATGATGTATAATAGTGCTACATAAAAGTGAATAACAAATGTAGGAATAAGAAATAAATGGCAGGAGGACATATTTTCAAGAGACTATACTTACATGAATGAGGTACAAATATGGGGGGTTTTGTACTTAATTTTAGCTACCATGTTGAATCTTTTGTTACTGTTTACTTAGAGGGGTTTAAGTCCTGGTCTTATCTTCTGGCTGTTGGACCTGCAATCTCCATCCTGCTGTAGCCCATGTTTCCAAGATGGGCAGCAGTGTCTGTGTGTGGGGAGTAGCAGAGGGTACATGTGAAGGTGCGCTGGGAGGGTTTCAGGGACCTCACCCACTGCTGCTGCCCAGCACCATTGTTGTGCATTTAGACATGGTTTGGGAAAATAAGTAGAAGAGTGCTGGAAGTTAGTGAATGCAGAGAACAGGAAGATATATGTCTGAGAGTGCATTTGTCTTCCACTAACACAATTCATCTTCCTTTTTTTAGCATGAATGTTCAATAAATTTTATTTCTCAAGGCTGTGTTTTAAGAGCACATTTGAGGTTGTGTTCTTGTTTAAAAAAAATTTTAGTGAGGAAGCATCCTGACTGCAATTTTGAACTTCATCCAGTGACTGAAGAGCTTGTAGTGCCTAAATGGGATTTATTTAACTGAACCGGAAAAGCCCTGAAATATATGATTATGTTGTAGCTGTGTAAAAGCATTGTGTTTTCTGTCATCTTACACTCATTTGACCTTGAATTAGAGCAATTTCTTTGACCTGCATATCCCTAAGACATAATATAAAGTGAACAAATTGTTTTAAAGCACCTATTATTATAATTTAATTTTTTATCAGTACATAACATAAAACTACTAAGTGGTTTTGTCCTGTTTTTCTTTATTTCAGGCTTGAGTCACAGAGAAACGTGAGGATTTACACTTCTGAAGTAGGTGTGAGTGGAATTCAAGAAATTACATGGAGGATTCTGAACTCCTCTTCTTCCTGCTCCAGGAAAGACTGGTGAGTGTATTATGAAATAGTTTATTATTAACTCAGTCCTTACTTCAGAAGGTTTTTAGTCAAAACAGGAAGATACAATTCATACGGCTGTATGTAAGAATGGAAGAAATTTCAGATACTACAGATACACCTCCTAATTACAAACATCAGCCTTCAGAATTTGCTGTTCCTGTTTAGTAATAAGAGGATTTCCATTAAAAAAATAGTGTGAGTTTTCTGTAAATCTCACTCCCTCCCACCCCCACCAACTCTCTGATGTAAATGTTCTGTATTTGAAAGCTTTTAGCCCAATGTCAAAGAAAGCTGAACTGACAAAATGAATTTTGCTTTTCTTGAACTGATTGAGTGAGGTTGTTACTGGAGAAAAGTGCAAGGTTGAGCTTTATTAGAGCCCTGCACGTATTTGTTAGTGAAACAGGTGAGAAAAAGCAGCAGAAATGTCCATATGACACGTGGGCTGGTCCTGAAGCTTGTTGGAGTGCAGCTGATGAGTTAGTTCCAGTGGCTGCAAATCCAGCTTATGTGTCTTCCTGCCTCCCTCCCTTGCTGTATCTCTGCCCACAGAGGAGAGGAAAGAAACTCCAAGGCCAAACCTTGTGGGAGGATAAATGGGGCTTCACTTCAGATTGACTTTCTCTGGCTCTGCCTGTAGATATGTGGGGCCATCATTAGAAAAGAGCACATTACTTTTCTGTGGAATTTACATCTTCACATTCTAATTGCTTCCAACTTAGTGAGTACCTTGCATAGGTCAACTTCAGACACTGACCAATGAATAAGATCTGTGCTTCTCAGTACAGCTTGTTCAAAGTGGAAAGATACAAGTCCTTAGAAAAGCATATGGTGTTTAAGCCCTGGCTTTTGGCAGAGGTTTCTCACTTCTGCATCAATCCACACAAGACCATGTATGTGGTCCTGTGAATGTACCAGTGCTGAGCAGTGCATAACAGGACGAGTTTTCAATTGCAGGTGTTGCTGACCAGACAGGCCTTTCACTAAGCTGTGATACAAGAAATATTTAAGAACTCGTAAAAATGAACCCTAAAACTGGCAGAGTGAGAGCAAAATTTTTGTACTAGTTTAAACATTCCTGTAATGCTTGAATCTAGCTTAGATTCATTCTGTCTCAATTGTGTGCAGGGCTGAAAATGGAGGGTGCACCATCCAAAGCAGCTTTGGATGATCTTCTGAGTCTTTTCGGTACATGGGAGCAGGTCACACCTAAAAGCAATAGGTGTGTCTGAACAGCACTCTCAGCTTCAGAGGGCCAGAACCAAGATGATGCCATGCTGCCTACAGCCCTGAAGCCAAAGGACATGCCTTAGGTGGTGTAGGGGGGAAAAGACAATGATATTATTGGGTTGGAGGTGACAGGGACAATGTCTGAGGCTTTGCCTGAAGTGGAAATAGGCAGCAGGTGCAAATATATGCTGGACAGGAACAGACTGCAGTGAGGTTCAGGAGTATCCCAGCACTTGGAGGAGGTAAAAGGGTAGGCAACAGAGCAAAGAGAGTGTCAGTTGTGTATTGCAGGAACATCCGTGGACAGCAGCGAGAGGGAATTCTGCAAACCTGAGATGCTCTTAAGAGAACACGTGGTTTGTGGGTAAAAAGGGCCTTGCCTTCAGCCACCAGCCTTGGCTGAAGGGAAGTCCCAAAGACCTTGGCAGAGTGGAGTGGGGCTACATCCTTGGGTCCCTTAGTGTCCCATTGTTTGTTACAATCACCATCTTCCTGCCTGCCATGATTACAGCTCAAAGTTAGCTTTCATTTCTATTTCATTCATAGGTTTTATATTCTCAGTATCTCTTGCCAGGCAATCATATTTGTAAGCTTTTCCTGTCCCATCTTTCCCAACAGTGTATCAAAAGCATCTGGAGCTGAAGGAGGAAAAAAAATGGGAAGAGTCACTTGTGTGGCTTCTCCAGAACAGAGAGTAAGATGAAAAGATGCAGTGGAGAGTGAAGTGGGTGGGAATTTTTCTGTTCAACCATCTACAGCAAATACTCTTTTCCCCCCAGGGATGTTTCTTGGTGGGCTGTATTTGAAATCAAGCATTAAGGAGTCTCCCTTGCAGCTGATGAGAGAGAGAGGTGAAGAAGACTTCAGGGAACTAGAAATCAGGCCTTTCTGAATAAGGGAAAAGAACAAAGGGGTGAGAACTGTGCAGGCAGTAAAGAGAAAACAAGTGTTTTGAGGGGAAGTTTTGGAAAGTAATGGGAGAGGAGAGATTTTCATCAGGAAATACACAGTGGTAAGATTTGATTTCCAGCTTTCTTGGATTTTTTTTTACCAGTATGATGTAAATTGCAGCTCTTATTAGAGAGAAGGAAAAAATACTTTTCTCATCAAGGAAGTGAAGACATCTTACTATATTTGCTTGCTTGCACAAAGAATGCTTTAATGTAAGTGTGGGAAAGCAATAGAAACATTTTGGTAGCACTTACTGTATTTTCTATTTTTTGAAGAGGGGGCTGCATATGGTAATACAGTCTGGGGTAACCATCAGCCTACAAACCCACCCCTGTGTGTCTTGAGGTGCTTTCTGAAAAGATATTCTTTCCCCCCCACCCCTATCTTTCATATATTGACTTGCTTAGAAAAAGCTGATGTTTTAAAACTTTATTTTGATGTTTGTCCTAATGAAGTCTAGCTATATTCTGCCTTGAATATTCACTGCTTGATGGTAAGATTAAAATGGCTGTGAATGTTTTAAATATTTGGGTTTTGCATAAGTACCTTTTGTCCTGTAGTGGGTAGGGTAGCTGTCTCTTGGCAAGACCTGACTCCTGCCTGAAACCAGAGCAGGTCTGAAGCTGACCTAATAGCTCATAAATTGGCATATTCTCTCAAAAAGATCATCAGCTTGGCAAGGTATGGGCTGGTCTGTGCTTGTGGCTGTATTAACTTATGCCTTGTGTCTGCTTTTACTTCAGCTACGATTGTGCTTGCAAGATGCTTGTGGTATATTTGCTTTATCAGGAGGAGACTGGGAGTGTCAGACATGCCAGAAAAGTACCCTTATCCTTCCTCATTCAGTCCCTGTGTGGTGTCATATGGAGCTGCAAGTCTCCTATTTTAGCAATCACTAAAATATGTTGATGATGTTTGCTTCCAACAGGGCACTCTTCTCCTGGACATCTTGTTGTCTTCCTCTTTTGACCTCTGTCTGGGTCAGTCTGAGGGCTTTGGGAGCTTGTCCTGGTTTACCAGGCCCCTGGTAGTGGTAAAAAGGAAGTGATGCTGACTGAGCTGTAGTATGGATGAGCCTGGGATCCCCAGTGCCATGGAAAAGTGGAGGGAAGAGCAGGTCCAGCTGTAGCAATCCTGACATTTCTGGGAGCACTTATCCTATATGTGCTATCCTGTGGCTGTTCCCTCTGTTTGGTAGCGATGGGGCTTGGAAGGCTGACACAAAAGCTATGTGGCTGTGTTTTTACTGTTTTCCATTGCTGGAATCACATATTGGAAACTTCCATTTACGCCTGGGAGCTTTTTACTCCTTAGCGTGCTCACTAAGGAGCTTGTCCTCCATATGAATTGCCTGGCCATGTTACCCTGTGTCTGTTTCTAACCCTGTCTATTCATCAATTTTATTTTATTTTTTCAAAACAACTCAAAGTATAGGTAAAGCAAACATTTTATTGTATCTGTAAAGATGCTGACCTAGCATCAAATGGAAGAGTATGATGAAGTGATAAATGTTTCAAGCCCCTGGCCTTTTATCTCTGATTTTCTTTTTTTTAAATGTTTCTCAAACTTAAGTGATTGAAAAGTTTTCCAGATCTGATAACTGCAAAGATTTCAAGTGAAACTTTTGGCTTCTATCCCAGTATGAGATCATACAAAGTGGTATTAGCTGAATTTGTAGCAGAGTTTGAAAAGAAAATGAAAACACGTTACTTTAGTGTCTCTCAGCTATTTTTCAGCTATGCTGGACAAATGTTTTCTCATTGGTTAAGTTCTGAGTACCATTTGAAATGTTGTGTATATATATGCACATTTTTCTTGCTAATATTGTATTTAATTTATACTCTTTGAGTCTTTCATCCTTGCTAGCAGGACTCTCTGGATCCCATTTTACATAGAAGTTTTTTAATCTAGTGTTGCAGAGAAAGTTCACTACAAGAGAGAGGATGTACTGAATTCCTGTTGCTATTCCAGAATGACCTTAAAACGGAATCTCTAACCTGTCTTTTTGTCTGATTTCTGTGACAGGAGACTTTGAAAGCAATGGTCCTTGTAGGGGTGTGTGTACCTCTTAAGGGTAAATGTGTGTCAACTACACGTGTTTTGTGGGTCTCCTTCTATACAGAAGTAAAATAAGATAAGTAATGCCTTAAGTTAGGCATTTAGATTACTGACCAGGGCTGAACTTCAAGGGCTGAACTTGCAAACCCAAGCAATTGGACACTTGAAAATTCTACATTTAAAGCTACTCATTCATCCCCTTGGTAAATATTCATTTTGATTGCCTTTAATTAGAGGATTGCGTGCTTCTCCCCTCCCCCCTCCACCCCCCAAGGCCTGCATATTGTTCAGCACACAGCATGGCTAATGCTTAATGAGTGGGTAGGTTGTTGATGTTTTGTTTCTCACCATTTCTTGTATGGCTTTATTTACTGCATGGTTGGCAGATGGTGCACTGAATACAGAACTACTCATTTCCTCATGGAGATTTTCATGGCATTAACACCATAAAGAGTTACTTTACTGCATATTTTTCAGGGAATCTTAATAAGGAATGCGACATAAGACTTACATGTATATTCAACCAAACTTGGAGCCTTGACAGTAAATTTTCTGGAAGGAGATGGTACGGTTGCTTTAGTGGAAGATCTATCAGCTTGTACTGATTTCTTCTCCCACTCTACTTTTTTTGTAACAGAAGCAACAGTGGGTCAAAGCTCCCACAGGGGCACGAGATATCTGTAACTCAAGCAGTTTGGTGGCAATGTTGCCATCAGCTATAACTTCCCTCCTTCTCACCTATGTTTGCTTCTTGTGGTTGTTAATTGTACAAGAGAACACAGAATTTCACATGTCAGAAATCTCTTCTGTAACCAAAGGAGTGGATATTTTGTCCAGCAACCTGCTTCCAGCATTCAGTGCACATTTGAGACCTGATGGAAAGGAACAAAGCTTCAGAACCTACTGTAAGCTACAGGAAGAGAACACCCTTCATCTGGTTTCTGTCTTGGAGGCTGTAAGCTCTTCAGGCTGGAGCCTGTGCCTTCCCATATGTCGATAGAGTATTTCAAGCACTGTAGCAGTATAAACAGCAGTGGATGAGGTCATCATATATCAAACAACATAATTAAATCAGTGCTTTATTCACTGTCTGTGTCTCATTATGGCTGCCTCCTAGGTCACTCTGCAGCCTCGGAGATCGTGTAAGAACTAGAATGTTGCAACAGCCCTTGCAGAAACATTTGCTTTGAAGTTGGTGCTATTCACTTAGAGACCAATCTTCATAAAAATGCACTTTTGTAAAATGTGGTGCTATTTTGAAAAAGCCATGTAAAAGGGTAACACTTACTATTGATTTTGTTTTTCATAAATTGTCATGCACAAATGTCAGCTGTTGATCACATGATTGTGATGGGATTTCTTGATTGATTAGAGGTCTGAAAGCAATCAAGTAGATGATGTATTAGAAAAAAACCCCAGGTTTCTCAGAGGGGAACATAAGCTTAAAGTGCCTGCAAAGCAACCAGATTTCAGGCATTGGCATGAAACTGGCATTTTTTAAAGTTAAGTGATGCTTTGTTTTGGCCGCTACTTTAAAGTGCATTCCCTGTAAACCAATATAGGAAAATATTTTAAGATGCTCCTTCCTCCTCTCACAGTTCTGGTACCCACACTTTAAATCTTCTGTTATATCAACCCCTATAAGTGTTTTATAGCAGTAGATCCTTATGTGTGTTTTACAAGGAAGTAGGCTACCAATTTTGTCTGAGCAATAAGGTACTTTGAAGTCTGAAGTCATAATGAGATATGCACGTAAGCCTCGTGCCTCACCACGTATGATGCCGTGGGCATGTGGTATTGCTTACCTCTGCCTTAATTACTGTACACATGTAGCTACAGGAATATATCCATATGGTTTTCCTACTGTAAACTTTCAGGTGACTTGCTAATCTAGGCCAGTACTCAGAAACAAGGGCTGGTCTGAGATCTTGGTAATTGCAAAGCCAGCATAAAAACTTCGGCATTAAGGATCTCCCAGATCCACTTGAAATCAGATTGCATTCATATTCTGTCTTGTTTTTTGAATAGCAGCCCAACAGCATGCAAAGTTGTTATGTTGTTGCTTGACCTGCTCTATCCCCGTCTTGCTGCCAAGGGAAAAAGAGGAAAAGTTATTCAGGACTTGTGTTCTCTTGGCTTTGCCATAAGTGAAAGATTTTTTTTCCTCCTTTTTTTATTTATTTATTTTTTTAATTTGGGGGTTTCCTGAATTAATTAATATTATCTGATGAATTTACTGAAGTAATAAATGTTCTTCCTCCCTGAAGTTTATCTATTTTCCTTTGTGCTTTTTCTCTCCTCCAGTAATGACCAGCCATGAGTTGGTACCATGCATTAGGGGATAATCTTTGCTAAACTTGAGCCTGAAACTAGGAAAGTGAAGAGAGATCAAAGACAGCTCTCTAATGTTCTGCAGTACAGGTGGGGTCCAGAAATCAAATATAAAAGCAAAGTTGTGCTGCTCAACTAAATACCCTCATTGAGAGTGGAGGACATCTGCCAGCTGGGCTGCCTCTGGGGACTTGTTTGCCCTCCAAAGCACTCCACAAACCTCCTGCTGCAAAGGTGGGAGGTGGGGATGATGATAAGGAAGGACTTGCAGGATCCTGCCGGAGGTTGGAGTCTGTAGTTCCCGCTGGGGAGCTGCCCTGCTGGGAAGACTAGCCTGGCAGGGTAGGGAAGCTGAGGGAGGGGCAGAGAAGGCTACTTACCCCCAGGCTGGAGCTGGAAATCACCTGGCTGCTGCTCAGCTGGTGAAACAACAGCAAGGAGAAAAATCTGTCATCCTGCCTTCATGTGGGTCTTGGGTGCTAGGGAGAAGTCGGTTCTGCTAAGTCCACTCCTAATAAGAACCTTGCTATTCCTAAGCTTTTATTTTTCCCAGTAACATCATCTAAACAGGAATTAAAAGATCAGTGACAGACAACAGAAGTATAGGCTGCTCAGTACTTAAAATTGTAGTCTTCAAAAAATAACTTCAATTTTATTATGTTGTCTTAGTGGCTTGATTATTGACTGATTAGGCCCTTGGTAAACCTCCTAATAAAAAGAATAGATGCTTCTGTTGGTTTTGCACTGTTTGTTTTTCCTTTGTCCATGTTTTGCTATCCTGTGATTCTTTTTCAAAATAGCCAGAATAAAACAGAAGTGCTAAACCTTAATTTAGAGGTGTTTGCAAGAGGTGGCTCACCCTGATAAGGGTCATCCAGGCTTCATTGGTTCCCTGTTATAATCCACTACCCACTGTGGTTTATCCTCTCTCAGTATTACTTCTGTTATATTTGCTATCATCTCTCTGCAGATGATAGCTTAATACTTGCAAATGACCTAAATATAATGAATGTCATGCCAAAAAAACCCCTCTAAAAACAAACACCTATGAGAAGACAAGGACAATACTGGCAAGCTTGTTAGGGCAAGTGTGAACAAGTGTTGGATGTAAAGAAAAAATGTGGGGTTTGTTGCTTTTTCTTTTTTTTTCCTTTTTTTTTCTTTTTATTCCTTTGCTTCAGGGGTACAATTCTCATTTCTCTTTGCAGTCATCTAGGCAAGCTAAGGTGTGTTGAGTGCAGGGCCTAATTGCTTGTGCACTGCATGCTGTGCCTACACAGCTTTCAACTGGGAGCCAGCTTGGAGCACAGGCAGAGCAAGCTCAGGTCTGTCCATACCTGCCTGCATACAGAGATCCTCAGAAGAAAGCAGAGACACCCATTTTCTCTTTATTACTGCATTACACCAGAGGCAAATTCTCTAATTAAAATTTGCAGTTAGCATGGTGTGTTATAACCGCTGTAAATTTTGGTCATGTCAAGACTTCCTGGCAGTGGGAGAAGAGGCACAGGGAAGCCAGTGGGTGCAAACAAGGCCTCTTGTGTAGATGGCTGCAGCAGCCCAGCCCATGTCCCCTTCATGTTATTAAGGCACCACCTGTGGTGCGTTGTACCAGGAAAATTACTAAATAGCTGAAGAGAAAATGTCACTAATGCTGAATAGTGGAGGAATTAAGATCTGCCTTGTCCTGAAAGAGGTTCTAGTCATATTCCTCCTATCCACTAGGCTCCCATGGGAAAAGGTGCTTGACATGGCCCAAAACAGCCTTGCTGCTCCCTTTGCCCTGGTGCATTGCTTCCATTCATCTGACACAGTAGGGAAAAACTGTGAACTAGGATAGCAAGGATGGCAAGATTAAGAAATATGCATTTTAATAAAGGGATTAGAGAATAGATTTGCATATCTTAAAACTAGGGAAATAGAAACTTGGAAAGTGAATAATTTTCTGATTTTTACCTTCTCAGTCACTGTGTTCATTTACTTTGGCTATCATGATGAATATTAAAATGTTGTTGCTGTTTTTTGCTTGCTTTTATGAGCTGGATGGTTGAAAATACTATCTTACACTGTGCTGTTTCCACCCCTGCCTCTAGACCGTGGAAGAATGTCCAGTTACTTTCCTTTCTGGGATGGGAGGACTTGATCATATCGGAGCTCTCAAAAGAGGTGTTGGCTGGCAAGTAATTACCTTTGCCTTCTAGGAGGATATTTTTCTCTTGGGCAGGCTGGGCAGAAGGCTGTGGGTGTTGAGCATAGTTGAGCAGTCTGTGTTTGGAGGGAGGAGTAGACCAGGATAGTATCCCTGTGAAGCCCCTGCTTCCTGTCGCACTGTATTTGACCTGACATAAGCAGCTGACATAACATCACCGTGGGTGTTGCCAGCATTTTCTTTTAATATTAAATTTGGGAGAAAAAAAACCCTTAATAACTGTTTTCTTCTTAAAAGGAAGGAGAAAACCCCAAAGGATCTTGGCTGGCTCTGCATGCCCTATAGGTATGTCTGGTTGTTTTTGATGAACAAGGTGCTGTCCTCCTGTTTACCTCTCTCAAAGGAAGTGTCTGTTGACATAGTCTGCATTTCAATCATCTTTATTATACTGCTCTCTGGGAAGCCTCTGGGCAAGTCAAGCCAGCCCTGAAAGGAGCTTCTTGGTCACAAAGAGAGAAGAGTAGGAACAGATACCCACAGTTTGTATTACTTTATTTGCAGAGATCTCTGCCCTGATAACCTCAGACCCCAGAGCAGCTGAATCTGGCTGAGTTGGGAGTGGTTCAGAGGCACGGTGGGCAGGTCTCCAAGTGGCTGCTGTATCCACCCTGCACTGCAGCCAGGATGGACCTGGGTGTGCCCACGGTGCTGTCAGACCTGGCTTCAATGTCCAGCCTAGTGGAGGCTGGGGTTTCCCTGCAATGGGAGAGCTAGGTGGGTGCTTCCAGCCTCAGAGGCATCTTTCCCCCTCACGTCCCTCCGTGCCACAGGTCTTCAGTGCATGCTGTCACCATGCTTGGTGCCCTTAGTGTGGCTCAAGCCTTCACAAGGCTTCAACGTGGCATTACATGTGACAGGCTTATTCACTGAATGGCATCCCAAGCCTTGCATGTTGTGGGTTTGTGTTGGTGTCCAGAAGGCTGGTCCCTGACTTCAGTAGAGAACTGCTGTTAGTTGTGCCATCAAAGCTGTCTGTTGTTAATATAAGCATGAGGAGAGAAATTCACTTCAGATTGAAGTTTATGCATCAGAACTGAACCTTTGTGAGTATGCGAACTGTGGATGATTTGCATGATGCTTTGGAAGTGTGCTGTATCACTCCATGCTTGTGTGTTTTGAATAGATGAAGGTAGCTTTGGCTTGCACTGATGTGATATTTTCTTCTAGTGCTCAGTGATGAACTCTAGATAGATGCTTGTGAAAATTATGCTACACAAAGAGCATCCATCTTCTCAGCAAAAGGTGAGGCCCTGACTGGCCTCAATGTGCCCTCGAGGCCTCTTTTTCCAAATCTGTGCAGCTGCTGACACCTCTGAGGGGCTAAACCCATCCATCATTTGGAAGAAGAATGGCTTTCTACTGCACTAATAGAGAGTGAGTTATAAACCTACCTCTCTCAAGTTTTCTGCTGTCCGGACGTGGATATTTATTTTATCTTCGATAGTTCCCACCTTAAGCCAGCTGCAATCTCTATCAAAAACCTTTACCCAGAAAAGCTACAGATGGTTAAGAAACAGTGTCTGAGTGACCTGGTTGTTGAGTGTAAGGCGGTACTTGTGGTGGTGCACAGGGAGCTGCCTAACAGCTGAATGTTCAAATATCAATTAAAATAATTTGCAGCATCATGCACTAATGATGAAAGCAGCTTGTGTCTTCATTGTAGCTGAAGATTTCAAGGGCCAAATTCACTGGAAATATAAACAGTGGTGCAAATTATATGTTAGAGCACAATTGTTTCCCTGCAGGCTATAAATAACTCCTATTTTAAGACACTGGGGGTTATTTGTCTCCTGTGGGAGAGACTCTGTTCTGTGGTGTAGCTGACCAGAAAATGGTTGTTAGTGATAAAGTGGTGTAATTTGCATTGATTTATTATTCATTGGCTGTGCAGATCAAGTGCAGCTTACTCAGCAAGAGGGATTGATACCAAATTCTTTTGTCGCTTAAACAAATATCCCTGCTGAGTATAAGTGAGAGATGCGATTGTAACAGAAGAGTGGTGTTATCAGACACCTTCTAGCTTGTAACTCTCTAACATCTGAATCAAACTTACTGAGAATTTGACTCCAAACTTAATTTTGGCCTACCTGGGTAAACAGGGTTTGATAACTATTGGAAGTAGATGCATATATAAAAAAACCTAAAAGGTAATTCCTTGACTTTGTCTAAATTTCCACACCATGCACGTCCTTGTGCTTGTGTCTAGCAACCTGAACTCATAATAGTAGGCCTTTACTGGCTACTGTTTTTAGTGTGGGCAAAATTAAGGATAGGGCATGATCATTCTTACAAGGATTTCTTCAGAAAATGTTAGCCTCAGGTATTTTGAGACATGCTATGATTGATGTGAGAGTGATATTATCAATGCCTACTTTGATGTTCCTTTGAAAACTGTACCTCTTGTTGGAAGAAAACTACTTAAAAGACTGTTTGTTGGATTTCTCTTTCTTGCTTCTTGTCTTTTAAATCAGTTTTCTATTTGTGGTGGTTGTGGGGGAAAACCTGAAAATATGAATCAAATGCTTCCTCCAAAAAATGGAGGAATGTATTTCTTAAGTGTTATTTTAAAATTATTATTGGGGGAAAGGAGGATGTTTTATGTTCAGATTCATTATCTTCAGGTGTGCATGGCCACTGCTGCAGGTGTTGAACCATCCCATTCTTCCCTGGACTACTATCAGCAATGATTTCACAGGTTATTCTGCAATTCTGCTGTGATTTTGGCTGAGAAAAAAAGTAAAATTAATTACAACATGGGAGGTAAAACAGTGCTGGAGCAAATTATTAGAGGCTTTCTGGTGATTATTTTTTCTTTGTACGTTGAACATCAGTCTCTCACAAATCCTCATCTGCAATCAGCCTTTGGATAAACATTCCCTGCCCTGCCATGGGCCTTTGCTGTTTGCAGCCTGGAGTAAACTTGTGGAAGGAGTGCTGTAACAATAAATTACTCTTTTTGGGCCAGTTGTTCTGGGGAAATCTGAACAAAATAATAATCTTGGAAATTAACTGTTCTCCCAAAAGAAGCATGTCCTATCCATTTAAAACTGAACTATTTTGCAGCGTATTCCTTCACATTTTTGCTAAAGGTTAACAAAATTGTTTAGACAGCTCTAGTTGGTGCACATCAATCTACTTTACAACCAGCTGATTAATGTGACTGATTTCTGCAGCAAATTTCTCTAATCACTTCTTATTTACAAACTGGGGTGGTTTTGTTTAAAGCAGCTATGCTGTGAGTGTTCATCCATCTTACAAGTTCATTCCTTGACTGAAGTAAGTTTAGGAAACACAAGCCTAATGAACCTCTGTGACAAACGGTGCCCATAAAAGAAGAGGTCATATGCAACATCTCTGGTAGCGTTAATCCCTCTTGTCATCTCCTACAGATGTGGTAAAAAAAACATAAATTCTTGAAGTAAAGAGAAAGGAAATCATAGCCAGTGTAGGCAAATGAGAGAAACAGTTACTCTGAAGCCGGCAAGGAGCTGCGCAGGAAGCCAGGAAACTGTGGATTTTCATTATCCAGGCTATTGGCTGACAGCTGGTGATGTGAAATAATCTACAGCTTTTTTTGAGAACTTATTTAAACCTCATAGACTTACTCTACTGGGAATTACAGAGGTTTTGTATTTGGAAATAAGTTAAATTGTTCAGTCCTTCAAGTGGAGTTAGGCACTGGGCTGATGTCTGTGCTGTGGTACATTGTGCTTCATTACAGACTGCAAGTGCTGAATCCCTCTGCATGTTTATTCTGTTGGTAAATATCATCCTAACTGATATTACACAAACTTCTTCCAATGGTAAACGTAAGAAATATTCAGCAGCTGTGTCCCTATAGGCAACTCAGTTGGACAGAGCCCACAGATATTGGGATGCAGTGTAAGCAAAATTATTAACTTTATATTGACAAGCCGCTGTAGCTCTGGAATTGTAGCATGGCAGAAACAAGTCTCAAAGGTTTTGAATGGTCAGATTTGTTCTGTAGAATGTCAGCATAAGTTGTGCATGCTGCTGATTTCGAAACAAAAGTCATGTAAGCGGATATGTGAATATTTAATTCATTATTTAAGGACTACCGAGAATCCCTTAGTCACCTTCAGCAGTCATTATGCTTTTTATTTTTAAAGCAGGCATATTTTCCCTCCACTTTTATGATTTGTTTCCTTCTATCACTGTGTATGTCAGTGAGGATATTCTACACATGGCTTTCAGGAATAATTCTGCAGGTTTCCCTTTACTGTCTGTACCTTCTGATGACTAAGATGTGTTTATATGTGAGTCTTTTCTGAGAAAAATATGTGATATTTCCTAGTGGTGATTTCACCAATTCTTTTAGACTTAGGTTACAGATCAAAATTCTGACCAATATCACCTTCAATCTGACTTTTATTTTAGCATCTCTCACAAAAAAAGTAATATGGTGTTTTTGGATATTTGAGGACTTAAGAAGAAACTGCTTAAGCTCTTGCCCCATCTGACTTCACCTTTTGATCCTCCCTCTCTGCCTTGCTACTTTTTCTGGTTTTGGCATGTGCTCTTTATCCTGTTACTGTCCCTTTAGACTGCTTCTACAAAAAGCCTTCCAGTCATATTGCTTTAATTATTTTTATTCTAGATTTCCCTATACTTTGCACTGCCTTAAACAAAAATGAGCTTTATTTTAGGAGCATTAGCATAGATCCCAACATTCTATCTCTACTCTATCTGTAATTTGTGGAGATAAATTTTGGAGACTGACTCTTGCTCTTCATCAGCTCATGTTACCTTCCTCCCTCAGATTTTTGCCACAATTTAAAGTGAGACTTCAGTGGTTTTACTCTTTCTTAGGAAAACCTCATGAAGATGTACAGATCCCTTCCCATTTACATTTTTGCCATGACTTCTGCAGAAAATCTGGAATGTGGTGATCAGAATTCCCTCAGTTCCTGGAGAAGGTCTGTAAGTAAGATGGGCAGATGAGACAAAAGCTTGGACTGTGTTTCTTCTGGGTTACATTCAGGAAATTAGAATGTTTCTTAAGGGATGGTCTGTGTCACTGTGTGGAGTGGCAGTACTTTTTGCTGAGGCTGTTACAGAAGTTGAATGTGTCAAGAAAGGAGGGGAAAGGGTCTGAAAATGGTCATATGATATTCATGCCTGGCTTTACTTTTGTGTAGGATGTCAAAAAGGGAGAGGATACATTATTGGATAATGAAAGAAGAGTATAAGTGATAGAAATGATAGTGATCTTAATTGGACCATCAGATCATTTCATGAAAGGTTTGTGTTTAATTTGACAAGGTGATTGGTTGTGGTCAGTTAGAAATAAGGAAAAGGTTTATACCAGGTCATTAGGGAAGGGGAATCTGAACTACCTGTGAAGACAAATGTAAAGGACAATAGGTGCATAGCAGAATAATAATCTTGCTGGAAAAGCACTTTCTGTGTTCAGGAAGAACAGTAAGAGAAAGTAGTAGACTCTCTGTGAGTGAAACTGTGAAAGATCATTTTAAAAACCCAGATTACCCTACCCCCTCCCCACAAACATAACTAGAAAGGACATAATGAATAAAAGAGTATCTGTTCTGGTTTTAGCAGCTAATAATGAGATCATAGAAAAGCTAGACTTGGGAAGTAACTTAAGATCAAGTGATCAGTAATCGATCTAATTAAAATGAAGGGAGGATTAAAAGTTTGTCCTTAATTAAAATTTGTCTTTGAGAGATAGCTAACGTGAGTTTGTCAAACTGCTAGTAATGCAAGCTGGCTGCACTGACAACTCTTGGGCCTGAATAGTGCAGAAACTGGGAGCTTTTGCAAGTACTCCAGCATTCCGAATTTTGTGTCCCGAGGAAGGAGAAGAAGTTGTCAGAAAAGTGTGAAAGTTAGCGTTGCCAGAACTCAGGCTGAATGGAAGCTAAAAAGTGATGTTTATACACATAGAAAAAGAACATTTGAACCATATAAATCACTTTCAAATAGCAAGAGGACTAGTATGTAACACTGCTGTTCATGCAGGGATTAAGCATAATTTAGAAGTGGCCTCTATGTAAAAAAGCCAACCCCCCTCAAATCTGTCTGAGGAAACCCATGTGGTGACCACTGGGAGAAAAAAATCTGAATGGGATGGAAAGAAAACTTGAACATGGCACTGCTCCTGAATCACATAGGAATATAAGTGCACACTCAGAAATTGAAGGTGTGAGTTACAAGGATTCTTAGCAGATCCTTCAACACCCACTGCCCACCTCTGGGCTTTATGCTTAATTGTGTCAGGTGCCTGGAACAGGCATAGTTTTGTGGTGTTGCAGTGCTTGGCATTGTGATTCTTGAGTATTGTTGCATCAGTTCAGGAAGGTTTAAAGTATGTAAACTTTAGGAATAAGTTGAAGAAGAGGGTGTGAGAAGAACATTAAATGTGATGCCATGTTAGGAAACTGAAGGGTTTACTTGAAGGTTCTGTGGCTGAACAGAGATGGTAACATGATCAGCTGTTGTACCTTTTCTGCCCTGTCAGAAGGCAGTGGCATTTTTGGGACACTCAAGGGGAGAGTGCTGTCAGACTGGTTAAAATGAAGTACAGAGTGAGAGCTTTAAGATGCTGAGACTGGAAGAAAGTGACTGAAAGGGTACGACTGAACTTGATACTCAGGAAGAGAGAATGAAATGTCACAAGTGACGTTAAATTTGTCGTGTAAGCAACTCCCAGAGTTAGCATCAACTGAAGGGAGAGGAGGAAGTTTTCTAGGGAAGGCATTTAGTTTACGGGAAGTTAATTTGTGTTTGAGGCAAAATGTAGAGTTTGAAAATTTGAGAGGTAAAATGACACGTGTTTAAGCGCAAAGGAGGTGTCTTGGAAGGTGAAAAGGTATGTCTAACAACATGGTTTCATAAGCTTCTCAGTCTGATCTAGGGCTCCTGCCCTATGCCCTTCTCCTTTTCCTTCCAGACCACCTTAGACTGCTTTGGCAATATTTAAATGGAATCTGAACCATCAGTGCAGAGGTGAGGCATAAAGAGATCCTTGAATTGTGGTAAACTGGGAAGAATACTGTGGCAGCGGCAGAGCTTTCAGACATGCCCATCAATATAGTGGACTGCCCAGAAGAGAGCAGTATCATTGACAGGAAAGATGGAGACTGAATTGGAATCTCAGCAAGGATGAGGTGTCAGAGCAAGGATGATGACCAGCAATATGGAAAGAACCAGAAGGGCCATGTAGGAGGGGGATCCTTAAGATTTGCCCAGGAAGAGATCATGAATTACTGTGGTGAAAGCACTTTCACTCAAAGGGAAACAGCGGAAACTGGGCCGGACACGATCCGGTATAGAGGTGAAAGAGAGGAAGCGAGTACAGTGGCTTTAGCCTGTGCTTGCAACAAGTTTACAGACAAGCGAAAGGAGGAAAAGAACTGCTGAAATAGGTCGGGCTGATTTCTTGTGAGTAGTGAAAAGGGGGAACAGAGTGGGAGAGAGCTGTAAGTGGGGACTAAGCTTGGCTGAAACAGAAATGTGCAGTCGAAGACAAATAGGAAAGGTTGAAGAATTTCAGATGAAGCTGAATAGTCTATAGGCTCTGTGTGGTGATATTTTAACAAGCTGGATTTTCGGTAGGAATTGGCAAAAAACAACGAGAGAATTGGAAATACCAGCAGCTTCATGCTTAATGAAGAAGAAATTGGCTAAACAAACTTTTTGTTTTTTCTCCAGTTAGTGGTGCCTGATGTGGAGCAGCAAGGTGCTGGTGCTTTCCTTTCCCTCTTTCCGCCTGTGCGGCCGTCGCAGCCCGCCAGGCACGGTGCCGACGTGTGCCCCGCTGCGGAGCGCGCTTGGCTCGGGAAGGAGAGCCGTGCATCCAGGCTTCGGGGGCTGCACAGCCTAATTGTCTGGCTCTGCTCCACCTGGTGATTGACCCAATAAACTCTAATGAATCTGGATTCCTGCAGTCTGGTTTGCTTCCTCTCCTGGTTATGTGCCTCTCTCGGTCCGTGAAAAGCTGAAACCTGAGTGCTGGCTTTGACAAAGGGAGTGAGAGAGGGGGAAGCGGGGGAAGAAAAGACAGATAACAGCCGAATGTAATCAGTGTTTTATTACCATCCTCAGGAAGTGGGAATGGCTTAAAAAAAAAAAAAAAGAAAAGAAAAAGTAGTAGGTTGGAGCAAGGAAAGTTAGTTATGGTGAGGTTATTTGACAGGAAATTACAAAATACAAACAGACAGAAGAAACACATTTTAAAACAGGGTAGGAAATCTCAAGTTTCTTCAGTGTGTATATTCAAAACCCTCAAAGCAAAGGCTGAAAATAGCGGTTTAAACAAAAGCTATCTTATCTGATAAAGGCATTTCAAGCACAAAAGGAAATTTATATATTGGGTTGACAGTCTTAAAATAAACTGATTGTCTTGATAACACCATAGATTTAATTGTGGGAAAAAAAAAATTGTGTTCATTTGTATGACCTGCAGACACAGTAAATTCCCGTGTAAATTCATTCCTTTTCTTTCTTTGTACATTTCTTGTCTCCCAAGAAGTGTTTATCAGTGTTTTCCAGAAATTGTAAAGGTAGATTTATGCATGTAGGACGAGACTGATAAATATGTGCATAATTTTTAGAATTCCATGCAGACCAGATACAATTCATTTCCTGTGCTACTGGATAGAAGCATATTAATGATACTTCAGCAAGTAGCATTCAGATTCAGAAAGATTTTAGCAGAAATGCATTGTTTTGGGATAAGGGTTAAATCTCCAGTACCAGTGATCAAAATTATTATTTTATTAATATCATTTTTAGTAGATTTGTGATAAGCTTTTGAATACCTGCTGGGTCTTTTCACTTTCTGTGCGGAAAGGAAACAATTCTGTTACCGCAACACCTTTATCCTGTTGAGATTTCGAATAAACATCGCATCCGTATAGATATGTGTCCTTCTAGTGAGATAGGATATGTGTCACAGGGTTGAAACAATTTGACTTGCTGTGAGGAGGGGAGCGTGGAGAAGGAGAGGAAATAACTCAGTTGTGCAAATGATCTATTAGATTCTCACAGTTCAGATCAAAGGCTTAGAATGCTGTGGGACAAAATATCTCACTTGCTTTTGGCTGAAGCAGCATTAAGAGGTTTATAGGTACACCTGCTTGGCTGCCATGACCTGGAACTTTGTGTTGCCCCCAGCTTCTTGCTCAGCAGGCTGCATACCTAATAGTGTATTACAGTGCAGCAGCTACATCTGCATCTCTGTACCTCATCATACCTGCTCTCTCCTGGGAGATGTGTAAGTTTGGGGTTTTTTTCCCCAGTTCATTTGTCTGCTCTGCCTGTAACTCCCTACTGCTAACACTGTTGAGCCTTCATAATCAATGAACACAGCAAAATAGACTCTGGTGGGAGGGCACTCACTTACTGAGTTGTGTGCTGGAAGGTAGTGAGGTGCACCATGGCTTTGTTCTAGCTAGGTTAGGTACATGGATGTTTCCCTCTGCACTCAAATATTTCCTTTTCTAGGTGATCCAGCTGTGCCTGGAAGATCTCCTAGGGACCAGAGTGCTCAGGATTGTCTGACCTCATGGGGCTCAGAGAGTATCACTGGAATATACACAAGGATGAGTTCACATCAGCTTGTGCTGAGGAACACAAGACCTCAAGGCCTGGTGGTGTCTTATTGCTGGAAAATCTTGCTAGGAGTCCTGTAGAACTGTCAGGATCTGATGAGGGTTTTGCTCTGCTTAATAAAGAACTATCAGCTGACAATAGGCTATGAGGATTGGGTTGCAGTATAAATTTTCTGAACTTGTGATTGTTGGGGTTTGCACTCAAAATAGATAGAAATTACACCTGTGCAGGAAAGCTGACCTTTTTTCTGTTGATTTATGTCTTGTTTAAATGACCTCTTTAACAGGATTTCATAACTCAATGAGGTGACTTCATGAGGGAAAGCTGTGGGAGGAAAGTAGTTTACTCCTTTAAAATAGGTTAGTGTTGATGTCAGTAAGAATTGCTAATCTAAAACATTGAGCCTTAAAAAAAAAGGAAAATAGAAAATAAAAAAAAGAAACAGCACTAAAATACCTTTCAAAAATGCATATATCAAGTGTATGAAAAAGCAGGTAATAGAACAATTCTTGACTGACTCTATTTTTGTTGTTAGGCTTTGGAGTATTTTTCTTTTCTTTTTTCTTTTTTTTTTTTTTTTTTTTTTTTTTAAACCCTCTACATTT
>VXBB01017627.1:36567-70217 GCA_013399915.1 Illadopsis cleaveri | reverse complement strand
TTTTTTTTTTTTTTTTTTTGTTCTGAAACCCTCTACAGTTACACCTTGATACAATTCTGAAATGTAGATGTGGTATTGTAGTAAAAAGAGATCAATAAATTGTTGTGTCCTATAGTTAGCTATCAGAATGCTGATCCAAGTATTGGGTACTTCTCTTTTTTCCATTTGTTTTTTCAGCAACAATCAATACCAACTGACACAGCTGAAAGATTTTCTTAGAGCTAAAGGGCTTGCATCAAAATTAGCACCTCTGAAGAATTCTAAGATAATTAAAAAAATGTTGGCTATGACTATGACACATCTTTTACAATCAAATCTTCCCTTTTTTGTTTGAAAGTTTAGATATGTATGAATGAGATTTAAGGAGATGCCAGGTGATCGTGATGCTACATAATTCTCTTTCTATCTTAGTGCTGTTTTATAGCTATTATTTTACATATGTAAAAAATGGAAAATCAGGTTCTGGACATGGAAAGTTATTGCCTTATAACAATCCCTATCACAGGTTAATATTGTGACCAGGTAGCCAGCATGTCCTCTGCTGAATACGTATTAATGCTAGCTTTAACTCCTCAGCTAAGTTAAAAAATAGTTGCTAGAGTTAGGATACAAACTTGTCAATAGTTTGCTTTAACATAGTTTCACTGTTTTCACATTCATAATGATAGTAAAATAGATAGACTCTTTTTTTGAGGAAAAAAACCCCTGTATGTTATGTTGAACTGCAGAGTGGGGAGACTACTTTGGGAAAATTCTGTTTGCTGGTTTTGAAAGGTGTGTGTACGTGAAGCTCATTGTGACTACAGAGTGCAAATACAACCTAGGTCGAGAAACACAGAGAGATGTTGTCCCCTGGCTTTGGTTATGTGCATTACTTGAGCAAGTCTGTGTCGTCAAGTGTCCTTTCCCTGTGACAGAAGTGAGACCATGTGTGGGTGACTGACTTGAGACAAGAGTAAATGGATGGGAACTGGAATAAGGATCCAGCTTTCCTCTACAGGATTCTTCATGCCTAACCCACTAAGAAGTGTTTCAACCAAACAAGGTGTTCTGCAAGGCTGAAAGACTTACCAGTTGGATTTTGGGACTTTTAGGAGTGTCCAGCATTCCAAAACATGTCTCATGTATTTCACACGTGTCTCTGCATCTTTGGAACTCCACTGTGGGTAAAGTTTGAGCTAATTAACCAGTAACAGATGTAAACCACATTCATATCCAACCATATGTTATCCTTGTAGTTTATCTGTACTTGCTTCCTTTGAAAACCATGAAGGCTGAACGTATATATTTACAAGTATATGGTTTTAGTTTTGCAACTTTTTATGGTTTCCAAATATAGACAGTAGTGCAGTTTGTTTCAAGGTGTTTTGAATAGACTACCTGGCACATTTCCAGCATTTTTCCAATCAGTCACTGGCTGCCTTTTTTAAAAAAAATAATTTTAAATATGAAGTATTTTTGCAAAGTACTTAATCCAGCTTCCATCTAGGACTGCAGCCTCTGGATATTGGTTGATATTTGTGATCTTTGCACCCGGAGAAGAACAATTCTGTGAAGCTTTGCTGCTCCTTTTAACTAAAAGCTAAGTTTCTTTCAAGCACTTCCAGTTTTAGGGAGAGGGATGAAAAAAATTCACAGTAAGACTGAATTTTTTAATAAAACTTCAAGAGAGAGAAGATAGAGAAAATGCATAAGCATATTTTAAAAATGTGTTAAAAATTCTATTAAAAATAAAGATTTTTAGGCCATTCTCATTCCTGTTTTGTTGGTGTGGTTTGAATATTCATGGATTAGAGATAGGACTCCAGTCACACTTAGCAAAAAGCTTCTTCCTTCAGGGGCTTACTCAGTAGGGCCACAACCTTGCAACCTGTGATGGGACATGAAGGTGTTTTTCTCTAGTGTGAGACTGGAAATCCATTTTATTTGTTGTGTATAGGAGAGACAAAAGTCTCCTTTTTATTCCTTTCACCCCTTCATGTGAAAACTCTGCAGTTTGGCCTGAGGGAAATAGGCTACAAGAGAAGGTATCAAATTTTGCAGCCCTTCCTGCAGTGTTGCTGCTGCTCCTTGAACTCAGCCTGAGGGAGCCATTAGAGTGATCTTCCAGCAGCTGATGAGGGGAAGAGTAAAGTTTCTGTAGTGCTCAATCTGTCACAGCCGTGGGACCTGGGCTCCATGTTAAAACACAGTTGCAAAATTACTGTATTCAAACTTCGTAACACTTATGGTTTATATATTTACCTATTATTATGTAAGAATTTTGCAAGTAGTTTATTAAAATCATGTGATATTACTTCCAATATTTTAACTACCTACACTATTTTTTTTTCAGATTAATAGCCCAGTATGCAAATTACTGTCAAAAATGTTGTTGGGTTTTTTCAAATACAGATTTTTAAAGTAAGTTGATACAAAGAAATTATCCTTGTTTATTCCTGCCTCCTCTCGTTATCCCCCTAAGCAGAAGCTGATTTGTGTTATATGGTGGTGTAACATAAACCATAACCTAAACAATGTATGGAAGGGAAAATATATATACGTAATATAAAAGTTTAAATTAGATTAATGCTATTGTCAGAGTAGAATATGATTTTTTTATTACTACATTAGAAAATTATTTTTTATTACTGAATACCAGTGCAGTGAAACTGTTTACACAATTATGAATTAGCAGGTGTTTGAATTCTCTTAAGAACTTCTTTTGTTTACAAATGTTGTGGTGAGCATAACGTAACAATAAATTGAGATTTCAGCATAAAAACAAAGCGTTTTTACATGATTTATAACTATCAAATGTCTGTGCTGCAGATTTTTTGTGTGAATGTACTAAACTAATTGGTGTTTCATAGACAGCTACAGTACAACTCGTATTTGCCCTTGTTTGTTCCAGTTAAAACTACCTACTGGTGGCTCTTGTGTAAACCAGTTTGCACTCTTGAGTCTTGAACTGCTTCACCTTTCTCCTCTCTCTCAAGCTTAAGCACAGGCTTCAGTCTTTGGGATCTTAAAGCCCTCACATTTTCTGCTTTAGCTTCTCCATTCTTCTGGGTAGGAATTACTCAGATCTGATTTCTTCCTGGGCCTGCTCACTGGTAACACATTTCAACTTTGCTTCTGAAACAGTCAGACTTAAGAAGAAATGGTGTTTGAAAAATCCCATCTCCTAACAAGCCTAAAGCTTGTAGAGGGGTTAGGAGTGTGTGTTATATTAAAATTGGGATGAGCTGAATTTCTGAGATAAGTTTATTTCCCAAAGCAAATTTTCCCTTTTTGATCTACTTAAGCCAAAATTGTCTTTTAGTTTAGTAAAAAATTTAATGAGACCAAAATAAATGAGTAGAAATTTTTTTTATGAAAACACAGCTACCATGAGGGACATGAATTACTAAGAGTTGGGCATTAGCTCAAGTCCTGAGCAGAAATGGCCATGTGGGTGTAGTTCTTCCATGATGTCTCCTCTCCAGCAGGTTTGGTGTCAGTGTGGTCTGATGGCTGGCTGTGACTTCAGCAGTGGTTGGCATTTTAAACTCAGCCTCTTTAAAATCAATGACTGACAAAAATTGAAGCATTGGAGTCAAGCAAATGATAACACATAAATTCCAGGAGACTGACTCATGTGCCTCTCTGGTGAATTCCTTACAACCTTTTCTCCTAGACATTCTGCCTTCCCACTGGGGTAAAAGCCCTCCCAGTAGACCTTAATTCAGACTTAACTTGTACATCTGGCACTGATGTCTAGTGTGTGACAGTTATACAGCCAGCAAGATGATAGATGTTCCAGGTGATTTCAAAAGTCTTTCACAGAAAGCCACAAACCCAAAGTAGCCTGTTTCTGCTGTGGTAGCACCTCTGTTTTTAGTGTTGAACCTCGTTTTCCTGAATGATGAATGGGGACTTCTGCAAAGACTAAAGGAACTATTTGGGTTTGCAGCTAATTGATTTGGATCACTGAATTCTGAGGGAGTTTTCCCAGACTGTCTGGAAAACCATGAAATAAACTGGCATCAAGGAATGAAAGACACTGCAAGTGTGTATAGACAAACCCACTCACCCTTCCTCTATAATTTGAATTGGATTACAGTAATTAAATCAGATTTTTGAAGGCATGGAGGAAGACACCTTCCAATAACATGTTCACATTCTGTAAGAGACCTTTTGCAGAACTGCGAACAGATTCTGGATCACTTCCGAAAATAGGTGTTGGTCTATAACTAGCAGCCTGTTGGGTTGTGTTACAGCTGCCAAACACAAAACATGGTCTGCCCTGCATATTCAGCTGTATTTCTCATGGAAATAACCATGGCTATTGAAATTGAAGCAGAAACCCCTTTATTTTTGTGGTACAATAATTGTGAAAGGATTTTTTCCACTACAACAGCTTTGTCTTCATGTCTGCCACTTAGGAAAATTAAACACCATTTGGAACTGTTTTCACTTGTAGAAAGGTAAACCCTGTGTAAGGATAGCCATTTATTGGAATGCTAAGTAAAATGGCAGATGGTCTGGATGTACAATTTGGTGAAGTTTGGGCACCGGGAAAAGGATCAAACTGTGGAAAAAGTTGTCATAATAGAAACTATACCTACAACTAGCATGTAGAGATTTTTAATTATATTTAAGTGAGGTCAGATGTGTTTGGGTGAATTACATCCATCAGGGAAAGATTAAAGATGGTCCCTGTTGTTTAAAAACACAGAGTCCAAGCTTTTTCTAATCTCTGATGGCAGTCTTGGTGTGCTTCTGGCTGTGCAATGAGCCCTTCTCCCTTGGGAGAAGGAAAAACTCCACCTCATTAAACCCTCCTTTCAGGCAGTTGTAGTGAGTAATAGAGGACCCCCTGAGCCTCCTTTTCTCCAGGCTAATGAGCTCCCTCAGCTCCCCTAGCTCCCTCAGGTACTCCTCATCAGACTTGTGCTCCAGACCCATCCCCAGCTTTGTTGCCCTTCTCTGGACATGCTTCAGTGCCTCGACATGGTGATGACCCCAGAACTGAACACAGCACTTGAGATGTGGCCTCACCAGTGCTGAGTACAGGGGACAATCACTGCCCTGGCCCTGCTGGCCACTCTATTGCTGATACAGGCCAGGGTGCCATTGGCCTTCTTGGACACCTGGGCACAGCTGGCTCTTGTTCAGCCACTGTCAACCAGCATATCCAGGTTCTTTTCTGCTGGGCCACTTTCCAGCTACTCTGCCCTCAGCCTGTTGCACTGCCTAGAGTTGTTGTGACTCAAGTGCAGGACTCACAGCTTCACCTTGTTGAACCTCATACAACTGTCCTGAGCCCATCAATCCAGCCTGTCCAGATCCTTCTGTAGAGACTTCCTACCCTCCCCCAGATCGAGACTCCCACACAGTGAGTTTGGTGTTGCCTGCAAACTGACTGAGGGTCCTCTCAGTCCCCTTGTCCAGGTCCTCAATAAAGATACTGAACAGGACTGGCCTGTCACCACCACTCTCTGGGCCTGGCTATCCAGCTAGTGTTTTACTCAGTAAACAATGCACCCATCCAATCCATTAGCATCCAGTTTCTCCAGAAGAGTGCTGTGGGAAACAGTGTCAAAGGCATTGCTAACATCCAGGTAGACAACATCCATAGGCTTTCCCTCATTCACCAAGCCGGTCACCCTGTCACAGAAGGAGGTAAGTTTGGCCCAGGAGGAGCTGCCTCTCATAAACCCATGCTGGCTGAGCCTGATCCCTTGATTATCCTATACATGTTGCATGATGGCACTCAAGCTGATCTTCCATGACCTTCCCCAGCATCAAGGTTAGGCTGATAGACCTGTACTTCTCAAGATCCTCCTTGATTATGGGGGCTTCATTCTGCTCCCTGTCTTCAAGCTCAGGGAACTGGGCAGCCTGAGATCAGCTTGTCTGACTGTAAAAGACAGGAAAAGAAGGCATTAAGCACCTCAGGCTTTTCTTCATCCTTCATCACTCCATTTCCCTTCTGTCTAATGAAAAATAGATATCCTCTGAAATATGAAGGTCTCTGAAAAAGCAGCACAGTGCACATTCTTATTGTACATAGGTGCATTTGTTGTATATGAGTTTTTGCTGTTTACCTTCTTTTTTACATCTGCAGTGTGACAACTTGTTCTAAGAATTTTTTTCCTTCCACTATCTACATTTTTGACTTATCACATCTAATGTACAGTATAGTTTAAAACCAAAATGCTTTCATGTGTTAAGGGAATTCTGATTGTCCTCCTCATTTTCTAGAGGCCTGCTCTGAGACCACCTCTGGTAATGATCCACATGTTCTACTGAAGCTGACCAAAATGGTGTGACAAATGTAAGTATTTTGAAGAAACTTGCCCCAGCAAGCCTCCATTTGTGTACTTGGAATTAACAGTTGCTTTACTATGCCTGTGTCATGCCCCTGCTACTGTAATGTGCATACAATGATATCATTCATATCATCTCACTAAGATGATGTGAAAATGAATCACTTAATGTTTGTAATGCATTCAGATGTTGTGATGAGCACTGTAGGAAAACCCACAAGCAAATGAATAATTCATTGTTCAAATCAGGCTTTGAATAGTACATGGTAAACAAGACATGGGACTTCACACTGAATAGCAAGAGTAAGGCCAAATAATTAATGATCACTTGTTCAACTATCATGGTTGATTCAGAGTATTGAAAGGGAATGGCATCTTGTGGAAAGAGTGTAGTCATGTCCTAAGGGACTGGATGTTAGTATGGGATGGGAAAGATAAATAAAGAAAAATAGTTTATGTTTTTTCTTTTATTTTGTTCTTTCAGTGAACTTTAGTATTAAGTTATGTTGTGTGTTTTGGAACAAAGATGAAGTGTGTTAGACTTCCTAAATTGCCTGATTTTAAATCGGTGTATGTCCCATTACAGAGATGTGATAGTATCCTAATCTCTCCTTTAATTCTGTTTTCGTAGTTTCCTGCTGCCCAGTGAATCCTTTTGGTCTTTGGTGTTTAAGCACCAAGTGAAGGGTGTAACACTTTCTTTGGACACTGTGGTACAGTCTTTGGATATATATTTTTATTTTAATATATCTTATATATCTTGATATGAAATGATGTTAAGAGCAGCTAATGGAAGAGGAGATGTAAACTTTCTCTTGTCTACTGGCTGCAAAATAAAAGTCTAGTTTTGATGGAGTCTTAGGTTCTGGAATAGCTTGTTCCTGTGTTCAACCTTTTGACCTTCCTTTCCATGATAGGTCTGAATGTTTACGTTCTGAGAGTGAAAAAGAAAACTGAGGGGGGTATGTGCAGCTACACTACACAAAAATATGTCAATAATTCAGGCTGACTAATAGCTCCTCTAGTAACCAAAGTCACCTGCAATTTTTTATAGTCCTAGAGTATAAGCCATCCAGAACATATAATCAATTCCACTCTGCAGATGGAGCTGATTTTTTTTTACCAGGATTCTCCTTCCTACTTCCCTAAGCTGAATCTTTAAAAGTCAATTCTGTAATTTGATCAGTTTAAAATCCTGAATATGCAGAGGTAATGATACCAAACTTCTAGCATTTCACTGCTTCCAGTGGCAAATCTATTGGCAGTGCAGCATTAAAAATAAACCAGAATTTTCATGAAAACCATTATAATTCACATTTGTAATTTTAAAAGTATTTTAACTGTATTTTTTTATGTTTTAAATGCAAGGCCATTGAGCACAGACGTGTCCAAGAGACAGTCACGTCCCATATTAATACAATGACATCACTCAGTGTGATAAACAGCAGTTATGTCACACCCGCTGTTGGAAACAAAAGCAAGTCGTGTTTTAAAAGCAATTCTGTACTTCACACTTCTGGAACAGTTTAACAAAGTGCTACTGGTTTATAATATTTGGGCAAATTTTCAGGGAAATACCTGCATAATAGCCTAGTGATTGGAATGAAACACAGGATCCAATATAAAGGGATAAATCAGCATTTTAGGATTGTAGAGAAATATGAACATTAAGTATATTAACAAGATAAGAAATGTAATGAAAGTAAGAAACATTTTTTCCTAGATTCTGAAGTTGGCAAAGAACAGCAAACACAATTTTTATGTTTTTTTACTATAATGTATGCAAACAGAAAACTTGCAAAGGATGAATTCATCTTTTGCAAAGATGGGCCAAATTATTACACCTGCAGGTTGAAACATTCAGGGAGTTCTAAGTGTAGTTTCATTGGTCTTTTATGAGAGGTAAGTTCTGGATGTTAACTGGTACTTGCTTCTGGTTTTGTCAGCATTTTCTTAAGGTCATACATAATTTTTAACCTGAGTTCCTAGTAAATCTAATACCACTTCACAGCTGAAACCTCACAGAGGTGGATTTCTCAAGTTTGCAGTATTGGAAACTTAAAATGAGACCTGTAACTTGGAGACACAAGCTGGTGAATGTGGGTACCTGAAGTCTACAAATCTGCTGATGCCAATCAGGCCCTGAGTTAGAAACTACTGTGTTAGTTCTTTGCATTTTTTACCCATGGATCTCAAAGCCTGTTATGCCTAATAAATTACTCTTGTCCACAATGTGGAAGATGTATGTAAGTTACTATGGGCTTATTCTAAGCCTGCACAAACGGAAACATAAATCAGCTTGGCTTACACTGGATGCAGAAGTGGTGTCAGGAACAGAAACCAAAGGTCTTTCTCCTCTGGGTCAGCTGACCCAGGAGTGTGAGAAAGCTCATTCATGTGCACACAATTTTGCCTGCTGTCAAAGTCTTTAGCCTACTTCCCAAAGACAAAAAGACTTTTTCTTTCTTTTTACTTTTTTTTCTCCTCCTTTTTTTTTTTTTTTTTTAATCCTTCTTCTGCCTCACACCTCTTCTGCCTCACCCCTTCACCCAATAACCTTTGATTTTCTTGGCCATAGGAGGTTTGAGCAGAATTGGAAGGGGAAAGCAAAAAAAATGTTATGAAATATGCGACTCGCTAGAAGAGGAAGATAAATCAGTCCTTTCCGAGAGATGTGTGAGCCTACCAGGCTCTGTCTGGCCTGAGAGGTTGGCTGAACCTCTTGAACCATGGCTCAGGCTTTGCCATAGCAGGGCTGCCTCTGTGCCCAGCTGGGAGTTAGCTGATGGAAGAGGGATGTGTGGAACCTTGTTGAAATGGTGTCACTGGAGTAAGGGTTGCTGGGAGTTGTAATTGGCCATAAATGAGAGAAGCTTTGGTTTTATTACTGGCACTGTTTGCAGAAGAACTTGGAGTTATTTTTCCTGCCTGTAAAAATGCCTACTTGGGAATGGACTGTTATAATTTTGATCAATCAGGGAATTAAAAAAGACATTTTATTTCCGACTAGAGTTTTTAAAGCAGAAACTTATTTAAAATATTGAACTCTAAGCCTCTTCAAGGGAGTGTTTAAATAAATACACAACAGCATCTCAAACTCCAAGAGGTTTTTTTTTTTAATCTTCTAAGTAGGTGTTCTTTGCAGTTATGTCTTTCATCTCATGGGAGCTGTCTACTCCTTGTTTTAATCCCAAAACATTATCAAAGTCAGTGGGAAAGAAGAAGAAGAAGAAAAAAGTAGCTGCAAACTCCAAAATAAAAGCTTAGTGTACTGTGACTGAGCTGGGAAAAATACTATCCTGGTAGTTTTAGACTTTGTATAGGGAATTTTCAGAGTTAGAACTTTTAACTGCATTGGTGTATGAACTGGTATATGCATTGGTATCTGGACATAGAATTATTCTTTTCACCAAGAACTACACACACGAAATGTGTGAAGAACATGTGGGGTGATGTTTAATTTTGTTCTCCTTTGGAATACAACATTGTAGCTATGTAGCATGGAAGGAAGTCAGAAATGCTTATCAGAAACATATCCTCAGTCTGTTTGGAAGAGGAAAAAATGAGACTGTTGTCCTTCCACTCCCCCTGGACAATCTGCTAACTTGATATTCTGTAGTCTGAGTGAGCTCTCAAGGTCATCAAAGTAATTTTTTGAAACCTGTAGCCTTAGTATTCCTACAGGTAATAGCATCAGGCCCATTATTTCATACTCTTCAATTTTGTTTTGCCTTCCTGCAATTTACATCCCATTGTCCAATGATATTTTCTGCTTTTAAAGTAAAGTCAAATAACACTTCCTATGTTGGCTCTGGACTTAATAAAAATCAGACATGCAGCATTTGGGACTCTTAAAATAACACGTTTTAATACAAAGATGTGAGATATCTTTTGAAATCTGTGGTGGATGTTTATTTCCTGCTGAGCTTAATTTAGGAATCGAGTGCTAGCATTAAACCAAGGGGAAAAATGTTTGCTCTTTCATCTGTGTGCCACATCCCATCCAAAATCACAAACAGCTCCTTTAAATTTCTGATCTTTGTCCCCTGCTGGATGTGCATAATACACATGCCTGTCTGACATATGAGACAGCCAGAGCCTTAAGAAAAAAAAAAAAAAAAAAAAAAAAAAAAAAAAAAAAAAAAAAAAAAAAATTGCTAAGCTTATGCTTCTTGTCTTAAGCCTCATAATCATCTGCATTTTGGGAGAATGACAAGTGTCCAAATCTGTTTTGATTTAATAAAGATGCAGCTTTTCTTTTTTTTGAAAAAACCTCTTTCTTACCAAGTCAAAAGTCCTGATTTTATTGGAGAAACAAAACACAGGTGAAAATGCTTGGGGAATAAATACCTTCCCCCTATCAGAGGACCATTTCCCTTTTTTAAATACTGCCTTTGAATACAGAAGTAAATAGTTTCAGGAGTGTCACCTAAAAATTGCAAAATTTACTCACGTCAAACCCGAATGTGAATCTAACATCTGGCCTTGTAGCTCTGACAGACACTCATTATATATCTGTACACCATGACACACAGAAGAACTTCTGGTTTTGTGCATGCTGAAATGAAACTGTGTGGCTTCAGATGTTCAACTGCTTGGATCACACCAAAGAGCTGGGATCAGAGTTTAAAAGAAGTTTTCACTTGTTGTTTGATAAAAGTCTATCTTTGTTTGAAAAATCATCTTGGGCCCATTGTGCTGTAATAGAGATTACACATGAAATGTATATTTTTAAAGAAAATTATTAAGTTGTAAAATGTAACATTGGAAAGTTTGATGCTAGAATCAATTTTGGTCCTGTAATCTCAGTGAGTGTGTTGTATGTAGGTATTATGACACAGATTTTAATTATATGCTTGCATCTTTTTTCTCTGTAGTTTGTCTGCCTCATTTACATATACATCCCTTCTCACCTCTCCCTCCCCTCAAAGAGAAAGCAGTCTTTAAACTGACAAGCTATTTGATGTTTTGTTTTCCCTTTATGCAGTATAAGAGCAAATTGCACTAACTGTATGCTGTTCCAGCCCTGATATGAGGGCAAAATAATTAATTCTTTCCTGCAATTCTCTGTGGTACTTCACTAACTGAGGAGCGGAGTGATCCTCTGCAGCCTAACAGCAGCTTTTTAGTGGTACTTGCAAGGAAAGCCTTGCCAGCACAAACTTAGAGAATTTATGTATTGAAATTTAAGTTATTTTTAAAAAGTGTCTATGCACAGATTTTAATTTTCTACCAGGTAGAGAGATATGAGAAGATTCTGAGTTTAAAAAAAAAAAAAAAAAATAGAAAAAACAGGCATGTTCATAACTGACAGGCATGTTGCCAGTTCCTGATCCAAAGCAAGTGTCTTCTAAGGCTTCCCAAAGTGCACCAGGGTTATACAGTGTGTATTCTTGAATTCATTTGTTTGTGAAAATTGAAGTTTATATAAAAAGAAAAGCAAAATCTCAGGCCAAACAGTTTAATTTGGTGGAAAATAGGTCTTTGAAAATAAAAATATCTGACCCACTTGGTAATTGAGGGTGCTGCTTAGCTAAAAGTATTAGTTTTGTAAAAGACTAAGAAAGTGTACTAAACTTTGATTTTCTTCAAAATGTTCTGTTGCTGTTATATTCAAAGTATTCTGCACATAGTGGGGAATAATGAGCTGTGCTGGTATGAGTATGCTGGTCAGATATGCCTTGGGTCTGATGTGCTTTCTGTATTTCAGATTCCTGTCTGTGCCTTATATAATCACACTTTTTCTTTCTTTTTATGATGTTCAGTAATAGAAATAAACTGGAACTTAATCCAAGGCAGTGTGAATGTTCATTTTTAAAATGAGATTGTTTACTCAGTGGTCTTCAAAAGTGGCTTTGTCAAAAGGGGTAACATGATTTTTCAGGGTCTTTTCAAAGACCCTAAACTCTGATTAACACTTCATATCAAAGGAAGAAACTAAGAAGTATTTCTTTGGAGCAATATTTTGCTTTCTTGGGCTTTATCTATCTTCCAAATCCTTGGTATTGACCATAAGCAAAGTGATGAAGCTTGAAAGGAGCAGATATAACTCAGCCTCACTTAGAAGGGACTGCTCCCAAGCACCTTTCCACCTGGCACTCCTGATAAAAAGTTGTTTTAACCATAGTGTACTCCAAAGAGTCTACTCAGAATCCTTATTTTTTGCCCCATATTGGGCACATACTGTGTGATTCAGAGGTCATGTCCCAGGTGCAAGACACCGATGTCTTTTTGCAGTCTCTTTGATCCATTATTTTCTTTTACTTTGTCAGGGAGAGCTCAGTTGTAAGCACACACCGAGGTACAGGAGAAGAAACACAGTGACAATTTCAGTGATTTGATATTGTATATCCCACACCATTTTGCTGATATAATTTTGGTATAATATGTTCATCATTTATGTGAAGTTATGATTTGTCATGTTGATATTAAATCTCAGGTAGGCAGCATTTCTCTCATTTGGAGGTTGAGGTAGAAAGGTAAAGTAAGCATCATCAAAGGGCCATGTAAGAATCAGCTCTCTGTCTTAACAGTAAGCTGTCACAAAATTAAATTGTCCTGATGATGAGATGCCATTAGTATATTACCTCCAATAAGGTCTTTATTTTATCAGCTGTGTCATCACTAGTACAAGGATGAAAATGAATGCCCAAGTGGTACACAGGCCAACTCAAACCACAAAATTAAACTTTTTATCTTCAAAAAACCCCAAAACAGTTGCTCATAAAACAAACCATCCCACCATGCATGCTAGTATTTTTTTTTTGTAAAGGATTTGTTCAATAAAAAACCTGCTCTTTTGATTGTCTTAATAGGAAGATACACCAGAGGGAAAAGTCTTAGGCTGATGGTAAAACCTTCAGAAATTACAAATGGATTGAAGACTTCTAAGGCCAGTATTTTTATAAAAAGTTTGGACATTGAAGTCTGCTTCACTGACTTCCAGTGAGACAATGTTTCTGAGCATGGTTCTGAAGAAGAGCCTTAAAAGCTAAACTGTGTAGCTAATGCTACCTTTAATCCTTATGTGCTGTAATGGGGCCAAATTTTAGGCAATGGGAATAAAAGAAGTCCTAGTTGAGTGCATTCTTATTCTTAATTGGGGGCTATGAAAAATGAATCAAAGTGTGGAGAAAGCACAAAGCTCGTCTTAAATACACAAAACTAATACAAGTATGTTCTCATGAAAATGTTTTCACGTTTTTCTTTTGTTTTGAGTATGATCATGGTATATAATGTGAATTGTATAAGGAATTATCTTGTAATTGAGCTTCAACATCCCATGTGTAGATGAAAATTTGTGCATCTGTGTTGCTACAGTAGTTACTCTTGCTCTGCAGCATTTCCTATACATAGAATGGGAAATTTGCAGGCAAATTTAGCTCCACTAAATGAAAAATACTTAGTTTTTAATGAGTGCTGTCTATATTTTTTTCATATTTTCTTCATTTGGGCATATTTGGCTTTATTGTACATATTCTTAACCTAAAAAAAAACCCCGAAACCCACAACCTCACGGAACCCACCATGAATTCTTAGGTTCAGTTTCACAGACTTTTGTATTTTTGTCCTAGTAAGTTAATTTTTTGTGCAATGGTAGTTGTTATGGCACATCTTCTCTGTTCCAGGACTTCACTTCTCATTTGTTGGACATTTCTTAGAGAACTCCAGAGAGAGCTGAGAACATACTTGACTCTGATACAATGATATAGATACAGCCAAATACGAGCAAAATTGAGCTTGCAATGCTTATGCTTCTGTATTTTACTGGGGTATTTATGTAACACTTGAGATTATTGTGCTAGCGTTTCAGATATTTCAGTTTCTCCTCATCACCGTTATCCTTAAAAGTGTTTCTGTAGGTGGTGGGCCAGAAGCAGGAGATGCAATGGAGGTTTTTATGTAATCCATATAGCAGAGATTGTCCAGATTAGGTCTCTACAGAGAAGGCGTTTGGCTTTCAGACTTGTACTCTCTTTACACGTGCAAGTACAGCTCATGTTCACCTCTTGTCTGTAACAAAATACTCAAGTTTTACAGTTCACATGCATGAACTGTCCATGTAGGTGTCTCTGATGCTTCATGGCTGGTTTGTGACATGCAGGTTTTGGCATGTTTTTGTCCGCTTCAAAATAAATTCTGATTTTATTTTTTTTTCTTTAGTCTTTTATCACTAAATAGAACTTCCATGAAAATTTTTGAGAAATCTGAGTTCATGGCCAAATTTTTGGGACTTCATGATAAAATTCCAGATGCTTTGGATAGAATGTGCTGCTAGAAGTAGGGGTGTCTATGCTGGGTTTGATCTGTTCCTTCAATGATGTGACATTAGAGGACACATAGAAGTCATTATTGTGAGCAAAGAAAATAAGTCTGTAGATTTTTGGGGGAACTTTCAATTCTGTGCATTGGTGCAATTCTGTGCATTGCTTCTCAAACTTTTGCTTTGAAAATACAGATGTGGCATATTTTGACTGGATATTTTATAGATTATGGATAAAACATTAAATAAGGTTTCCTGGATGTTTGTGTTTGATTGGCTTAAATGTACCTTATATTGATTTCTAAAGCACAACTTTTTTTGAGTTACTTTTGCCTTTTCAATAGAAAAATGGGGTTTAATAAAGAGAAAATTTCCCACAAAAAACCCCAAATTGACTGACACATTTTTTTGACCTAGCTATGTGAGAAGTACTTTTAAAAGTACCATACAAATATAAAATGAGTGAATCTGGCTGCAGCTTATTGTTTGATAGATATGAGAGAGACTTCAGGTTCAGTGTCATTAAGCAGTTTCCTTAAATGGGGATGTGGTTTGGAATGGTTGTTTATAAATATGCAGATGTACTTAAGCCCAATAACTGTCAAGCATTTGCATGTTAATGAAGTGCTACTGCACTAAGCAGTGGACAGCCAGCTGGAACTGTGGAGATAGGATTTATGCTGAGGATCTCAGGGAAACTGCTGTGCCTTTTAAAAACACAAGGTATGGCTCCTATTGACTGGCAAAGATCTTGTCCACTATTGACACTTATTTTCTTGTATTCTATCAGATGCACAGTAAAACCAAGTTCCTGCTCTCCCTAACCCTTCTGGTTTTTTAACTAAAATAAATCAATTTTGAGGACAGAAATGAATACCCTTCTTTCCCAGATAGATGGCAGAACTCATAAGGGAATAATTACAAGTCTAATTTAGCTCTTTTAATGACATCAGCCTGATGATTCTTGGATTCAAAGTCCCGGATGAATTCCTAAGCTTTTTAACTCTAAGCTTCTAGGCTGAAATAGTATGACTTTTAAATTTTGTTTTCATTGGAAGATCAAAGAAATGACTGCAGCATTAATTAACTGTGCGTATTTTGTTTGTGTAGCCCACTGAAGAAAGATTGTGTATTTAATAACATTCATTTACTGGGTGAGATAAGGAAAGGAAAGAAGGCTGGTGTGTTGGGCCTATCAGAGGAATTGTTTGTAGGGCTGACAAAAGCTTCTAGAAGTTGGTCATCCATGTGTATATTTTCCAGAAGATTTTTCTGTCAGATCAAGTCTGATAATCCTGACATGAGCTTTTCTAATGGGCTGGATTGCAGATGGATTATTTGGCGTGACTGTTTTATCTTGTGCAGATTTTAAGCGCAAGATTTTAAGATTTTTTATTTTGTACAAAAGTTACAAATATATAGTTGGGAATGTAGAGGAGAATTACATGTTTCTACATTATTTTCTTTTTGGTAATGTAATAGCATCCATGACTTCCCCTTATGCAAGAATACAATGGGGGAGTGCTGGGGCTGTTTGTATAATTAAAAGCTATGGGAGTTGGGTGACAAGGGACCAGGAGCAGGTTGGCCCTGGTCGACAATGAAGTGGGCATTCATCTAAGACCATGGGAAATGAGATAGTAGGAAGGAGAACATCTGGTTAGATCATGGAGAGAAGAATGGAATTATTACGTTAATGAAGTTGCATCATATAAGGTTATGTTCTAGTTCTTGTATATGATTGGTTAACAATGTTTTACATATATGGTAATGTTCATTGATTCATTGTCTGGGCTAAAATCTATATATAGTTATTTTTGCCCCATTGTTGGGTCTTTCGAGGTTGCCCCATATTCTGTTTGGCTTATGTTCTTTTGTTGGCTCCGGCTGTTTATTAAAGTTATTTTTCGGGTTTACTCAGTCGTTCCCGTCCCTATTTCCATTTGCCACCCCAGCTGGTCTGGTTCATGTTGCATCACCAGTGACAAAAAGCTGTACTCTCTTGGTCAAGGCAGGCCAGTCATCCCTCTTACCTGTTCTTTGGTAACTCACCATACTGTCCTTAAGCTTTTTCTGGAGGTGGGTGCAACACATGCCTTGCTCCAGGTGTGGGACATCTCTGCTGGTGTCTATAATTTTGCAAAGACAAGAGAGAGCAGACACACTACAACAGCAACTACTTCTCTCAGCACCCTTGGGTGCAGCCCATCTCTGATGTCCTCACAGCTGCTTAGTTGCTGCTGTCCCAAAATGATGACTGCTTCTGCTGGACTGAGGTGTAGAGCACGACTGAATGCACACTATCAGAAAATGTCCCTGGTTTCCTCTTAGTTTCTATTTCCTTGTACTGTAAGGGAAGGGAACCTCTTTGCCAGTCGCATATGAAGATGGTGTTTCTTGGTCTGGGTTGCTCAGAAATAGGACAAGGAGAAGTGCAAAGCAGCTGCTGCGTGCTGGGGAGAGAGAGCTGTGATATTTCGTCGAGGTGGAGGAATGCTGGAGGAAGCAGTACCCCCCTTCTACAAGCCCTTTTTGTAATGTAAAGGGATTATTCCTTAATTAAAAGAAGCGATAGATCTTTGCCTGCTGGTTGGAAGCAGCACACCTGTATGCTGGCTCCAGGGGGAGCTGGCTCTGGTTGCCTGCTGGCTGCTGGCGGCCGCTTCTGATCCTGTTTCTGCGGGAACAAGTGTTGGATCAGTAAATGGGATGTATGTGAGAACAATAACACACAAATATTGATTTACAGGCTACCCGAGCTATTTCTGTGGTTGCAAGCTGTCTGCCTTCAGTCGCATGCCTAACGCTGCACGTAAGGCACAGCAGCCCTGCTCTGCTGCCTTATGTCTACCGCTTGTAGAGGGAAAAGGAGTGTTTTAACACATGGCATGTGAGAAAGTGCATCCATGGAGTGCTCGTGTGGTCAGTCAGAGCTTAGTCCAGCCTATTTCTTCCACTACCGTCGGTGCTGAGACTTTGTGTTACATTTGTTAATTCTGCAAACTGAGGACAAGGACTGCTGTGCTGTCTGACATCTCCCAGAGGAGTGAGGAGCAGACAACAGAGGAGTACTGGGGAGGTGGTTATCTTGTAATTTTCCACCCCCTGTCCCTTTCTCTTTCTCTCTCTATTCCTTCCTTCCTTCCTTCCTTCCTGGAAAACCCTGTTATGATAACAAAGTAATGTTCTGTGTAATTTTAGATGTCAATCTGAAAATCTGCTGATTTGGGATTGTGCTCAAGCATAAGTCGAGACCTACAATAGGGTGGCAATTGTGTTTAAAAATTCTGAGTTTACTGTTCCATGAATACAGATTTAACTCTTATTACTATCTAGATAACACCAGAATTGTTGGTTTTGATCTTACTGCACAAGATGCTAATTGAAAACCAGATTCCTTGTAATTAATCCCTTACTAGGTGGACTTTTATATTTTTTTAAACCTACACAGTTTTTTGTTTTGTATATCCCTAGACACTTCTGCATTCTGTGGTTTAATTACATTTTGAATAGAAAGGAATTTTAACTTTCCTGGGCACAGGGTTAAAATAGAGTTTGCAGCTGAAAAAGAGAATTTAATACTTTGCCCATCAAGCAGCAGTAGGATGAAAATCCCAGAATGCCTGACAACTGTCTGTCTGACAATGCCTGACTGTATTCTGTTGCCCTCACTGTCCTATTAGGAAACCTTTCCAAGGCTCAGTGAGCCCCTGAGAGTTATGCTTGTTTGCAGAATCTTTCCTTCTGCCCTTTCTTCTCTTTCCTTTTTATTATTAAATTAATTATTAATTACTCCCTGGATTCTAAGGCTGTTAAATACAGCTCATCAAACTTTGACTTTGTGTCAGAGAAGATTTAGGCTTCTTCAATTTGTCCAACTTCAATTGTCCGAACCTGCAGCTGGCCATTGATGTGGTGTGGGAAAGCCCCGGGGGAGCAACCTTTCCTTCAGAGCACAACACAGGAACAGCAGGTGTCATGGAGACCTTTGGGCTGTTTCCACAAGTGAAAGGGTTGCTTCTGCAGTTTGGGATCCCTCTGTGGTCTTGGTACCTGCTTGTGTTGCCCTCCAGCTTCTGCAACACTGTTTTATTGCAGTGTGCTACTGAAATTACCCTTGCTGGTGGAACATGTCGCCTGTGGGGATTTTTTAAGGTTCCTAGGCACTACCAAGACAGCTGGCAGACACTTCTTGTACAGAAAATCTCCTTGCAAATACTGGAGATCTTATGATTGCTTCAGTTGTCTGCTGTACTTAAAAACCTCTGCTGTGTGTCAAAACTAAAGGAATCTTTTTTCCTCCTCAACACACTGATAGTTCCTGGCAATTGTGAGCAGGACATAAACCCATCAAAAGCCCCCAATTAGTTCTTAAGCAATGTTTATACAATAGCTCAATACAAATTATGTTTAAACATTAACATAGAGCAAAACTGTGCTATTTTCATTTTGACAAATTTGTGTATGCTGTGGAAACCACAGGGTTTGTGGGAGGAGGAGAATGCCTTGGAGAAGAATCCAGCATTAACTGGCCATTGGTTACTGAGATGGTACACAAACCTCGGCGTCAGACTGGCTTGCTTTGTTGCTCCAGGAGTTGTGGGCTGCTGAATGTTTTGTTAAGGAACACTATTCTCAGTTGCATGCTTGCGTGGAGGTGGTCTCCTCCACCACAAGCACTTTATTCTTGCCAGTCATCCCTTCAGGCTTGGTGTGAAGCAAGTAAGAAAACATGTCCGCAGACCACAGCATGCTGCATCTTATCAGCACTGGCCAGCAAACAAGCTCAAATCAGCCCTAATTTGTAAAAAGCTTACCAAGCTAGGACTAGGCTCCTCAGGAGACAAGTTGCCTCTTTCTCACCAGCTGAAATGATGAGATACACTGGGGGCTGCTGTCCTGGATCGATTGAATGTGCTGATGCCCTGACACCCTTTGCAGACGTATTTAATACTTAGGGCATGCTTCCATACTGCTCTGTTTATCCTGAGCCTCCTGGAAACCATATGTCTGTGATTCATGGGGCATTGAGCCTGGGCTAATCAGCTATGTTGACAGGCAGGGTATATTTTATTGGGCTTAATGCAACCATAATGTTGTCGTGCAGTTTCCAGAATACTTTGTGTGGATATGCCCATGATCAGAGGAGCTTAAATTGACTTAGAATTTGTCCTGTCCAGTTCAGACTGCATGACCTTTAAAGAGACTGTGAAGCAATATCTCTTCCTTTTTCCTCTCTGCCCCAAAGGCCAATCCAGGACAAGGAGGTTTTGAAGGGACACAAGAAAAACAGAGCCAATGTAAACACCAGCAAGGAAAGAGGAGCGGAGAGGAAGAAACAGAAATAGCCATGGAAATCTGTCAGGTACAGAGAAGGCCCTTTTTGACATACTCTATTTCTTGTAACACTTAGCATACATTTGGTTAAACCAGTAAAAAACCCATTCTAACCCTGTGAGATGTTATGCTTTCATTTACAGTATATTCCTGCTGTGAAGATTATAAGTCAGTATTTGAAATATGGCAAACTGAAACTGTTTTGTAGGAACTGTGTGTTTTAACAAAAGTGTGTTTTAAACTCTGGGACATCTTCCTACTTGTTCTCAACTAGGTTTATGTATTGAAAAAAATAAAGGAGAAAGGCAGTGTGAGCATGCTGTGAGTGTGCTACAGGGTTGCCCAGATGACTGACCCTCCCTTTTTGGCTGGCTACTTTCTGAGAGCGTGTTGAACACATGCTCTGGTGCTGTTTGAAGGCCCCATGAGAGGAAGAAACTGATTGAAAGCTCTCAGTTGTGCTGAAGTGGGTGGCCAAAGTGCTGGAATTAAACAGCTGCTATGAACCTGCTGAACTTTGTTGTTTATAAATTATTTTGCAAGCCATCTGGAACAAGAATGGTGCCACAGTTTACAAAGGCTGTAGCTGAGGTTTTAAGGTTGAGCAGCAAGTGTGAAATATTATTAAGTGATTATCAGATTTTAAAGGCTTTTCTGAGTGGCTTAAAGAGAGACTCTTAGGTTAGAGGGGTTTTAACTGAAACACACTGCTGGCTTTTCTTTCCTCACGGTGTGTTTATCTAAGTTACATTTGGGTCTCCCATTAAATCCTTAACAATACCCAAGAATCCTACTATGACTGAGGAAAAATACCCATTAGGTAAGAGGTTCGTTTGCTTCAGAGGTAGGAGGTTGTACTGCTGTCCCTGACAAAGTATTTCCCAGAAAACCTTCCCCATGTGTAAGGCTGAGATCAAATGTGAGGTTATTTGTGTTTCAGGTGGAATGAAGCTACTTAACACATCTGCCCATTTCCCAAATCTTGCTGAAGCAACCCTGTGACTCCTGTAAGTGGGGCAAGGGCACAGGGACCATGCAAGATGGCCAGGCTGTAATTGGCAGCCTCCCTCTGGCTTGGCCTGCTCTGTCTTTTATGGACTTTCCCCTTGGTAGCTGAGCAGTGTTCATAGATGCCATTGTAGTTGAACAAGTATGGGCTGGATGAGGAGACCAGGCCTTGGGAGACCTTTGGGAATCACACTTTGGGAAGTGTGATTTTACTGTCCCCAGCTATGGCCTCCCCTGGATCCGTGAGACTGGGAATCTTTCAGCTTTCTGCTATTAGAACAAGACAAGAGGGGTTTTTGCCTCTTTTCTTAATGAATTTCTCTTTATAAGTCTTAGGGCAAATGTGCTGTGAGAGTAACTCATGCATTTACCCTGTGAGCAGTGTACCTGAAATGGCTCAATGTGTGGGATGCTCAGCATGCACTGGCTGGGTGTAAAATGGGAAATGTCACAGGAAAAAGGCTGTAACCCACAAATCTCTGCTATTTCTGTGCTTTGTACATGGACCTGATGGTGTGCTGACACACAGCTTTTTAGTTAAGGTGCATTACAGCTTAAGCTGTTTCTGGAAGGTTGGTTCCAGTGAAGGCGGGGGAACTGAAAGTCTCATGGATGAAAGCATGGATTGACAGCTGGAGGAGATATTAGGAACAAAAATTATACAGTAAACTCGCACAGTTGTAGGAACGCCTTTCTCTTTTGTTGACTAGGTGGAAATCTTGTGTGCTTGCCAGTGTGAAGGAGGTGGCTACTACTGGAAAGCAGCAATAAAGAAGGTTTTCTGATCAATTGTTTTATAATGCTGAACAGGCAGTTTCCTGAAATGACTATAAATCTCATTTTTTGGCATTATGTACAGGGAGTTAAATATAACTTGCCTTGCCTTGTGCTGACCACTTGAAATGCTGTCTCAAAATATGATGCAGTTGCTTGTATTAATGGTATTTGTACTTTGTGTGTGTGACAACTTCAATATGGTCTTGTTGCAGCTTCAATATATTAACAGACTATGAAAGGGTTGTTAAAATATAACTAGTTTTCAGACTTGAGTTTCTACTTTCCTCTGAAAACTCACATTTGTGTGCAGGGTTTTCTGTTGTGCATGAGGTCCTAAGGAGAAGATGGGAACCATAAACCCAGGACTGTTAAAATCAGTGAAACCTGGGTTTCTGAGAGCAGATGCTGATTGACACATGAGTTCTGACTACTGTTTTGTCCCCTCATTTGGGGGCCTAGAAAACAGGGGATATGTGTGTGTGTGTCTCTAATTTCTAGCCTCTTTGGCTGTGTTTTTTTCCTCAGATGGGTGTAATTTTCAAGTGTTCAGTGCTGCAGAGCTCATTCTGCAGGCTTCTGCTCCATCGAGGCGCTAAGTAGGTCTTCCTTGCTTGTACTCTGCTGCTTATTTTCACAAAATCTGTGGGAACTTACTGGCTTTGAGACTCTGAGTCCTTTGTTAAATATGTCTGAATATAGTCAATAGGTTCAAAAATTGCTGAAAACATAGGTGGGCAAACTACCTGTGTCCATGTGTGCCCACAGGTAATGAATGGTTATGCTTTGTATGTGTAGAAACACGTGTACCAAGTACTGCATATGGTCTGTTTTTACTCTGTGCATCTGACAAAATTCCACCAGGTCTGAAAATAAATCCCACTTTAAGAAATAATTGATTTGCCTTTTTTTTTCCCCCGCAGGCATGTTATTTGTTTATTTATTTTTCTTCTCTCTAATCCATCCCTCTAAGTGGTATAAGAGAAATGCTGACACACTCTTGCCTTTGCTATCACCAGTGGGTGCTACTCTAAAAGTATCTAATGATTTTAATGAATTTTGTGGCTGAAAGTTGGACACTGAAGCTTATTTAAAAGCATTCAACAGTGAAAAAAGAATAGGCCTTTATTGATATCTAGTCAAAAGTGAAGACTTAGCTGTAATTATTTACAAATCAATTAATGGACTTTTCCTCTAACACCCTATCAGTCAAAGACTGGCTAAGAGCAGCGGAGAGCATTGATAAGAATACACCATGAAACAAAATCAATTGGTTTTTGTCATTCTGACAGAAGTGAGCTCTACACGTGGATTAACCCAGAATGCAACAGGAAAATGTCCACAGGCTGTAAGATAACCTAATTTTATAAAATCAAGGTTGTCATAAGAATCTTTCATAATTGATGGTGAGATTAGAATTTATCTAGCAGCCTAGTGGTAAAAATCAAAACAGCTTCTGGTGCAGCATTGCAAACACTTCAAAGCTAGATTGGCTTCCTCAGATATGGAATCTGTCATTAATGTCAACTAATTTAAAGAAAGTAGATACAGGGCATGAGCCTTGAGATCATACTTTTATGAATGAGATCGTATGTTTATGATTGTAGTTGGCAGTTACAGTATGCAGTCCTTAGGAATTATTGGTGCCTGTGTATTTCTGATGCTGTAGGACAGCTGCCAATATTTTTCCTATTACCTTTTAAAAAGTTTTTTTTTAATTAATATGCTCTTGTGTACAAAATCTTTTGTTCATATTTTTTGTCTGAGTATGAAGCAGTAATGGTATTTGGATCATAATCCTGGCTCCAGTATCACAGAATCATAGAATCATTAGGTTGAAAGAGATCTTCATGGTCATTGAGTCCAACCCAGCCCTAACACCTTAACTAAATCATGGCATGAAGTGCCACATCCAGTCTTTTTTTAAACACATCCAGGGGTGGTGACTCCACCACCTCCCCAAGCAGACCTTCTAGTACTTTTACACTCTTTCTGTAAAAAACTTTTTCCTAATGTCTAACTTATATTTCCTTTGGCGCAGCTTAAGACTGTGTCCTCTCATTTGATTCTGCGAAACAACAACAAAAAAACCCCTTAATATTTCCTCAAAATGGTCTTTGAAAAAAGTCTGAAATATTTTTGTAATTATCAGCAGAGCACTAAAATATTATTGGGATGATATAATTAAAGGACAAAACTTAAGACTATCAATTCTTAGTGAATCTTAATTCTTTGTGTGATCACACAATGTGAAATTCTCAAGAAATTTTCAGCCTTGTATCTAGATTTCTTTGGTTCGCAGTCAGCTCAGTAAGAGCAGTGCTCTGATTTCTGCCTCCAGCTGTGCAGTACATATTTTACAGCCTTATGATTAGCATAACTTTATTCCACTCAAGCATTCCTCATCAGTGTGCGCCAGCTTCTTCTCCCCACAGTGGGCCTTCCCCAAGCTGCTTTTGGGAAATCCTAGGGAAAGACACCTCTATGCACATGCCGCTCCTTCCCTCTGTCCCTCCAACATGTTTGCTGTTCCTGGCTGTAAGATGCTTTTCTGCATTTCTGCATGTTATTTTGAAAATCATCCAAGCAGTGTAGCAGTAGCGCTTCTTGTTTATCCATTTCAATTTTCAGCCTAAAATAATTCTAAAGATTGCACCTCCTCTGAGATTCAATGCAACAACTCTTCCTCACCAGGCAGTGCAAATAGGCCTGGGTGAGTACAAGGCCAGGAATACCTGAGAGTCATTCAAATAAACAGCAGGCCAAGCCTTAAAGCAAAACCCAAACAAAATATATTAATCAAGATGATTTATGGGTAATGTTTTGTGACCAAGACCAAAGGTCAGCACAGTAACCTTTCAGTAATGCATCGTGCAGTCATGCAAAAGACCTGGTTTCTGTTCCCAGGCCTGGTCTGAACAAACTAGTGTGGTTTGTTTAATCTCTACAGGGAGAAAGCTTTGCATTGCTCGTTGATTTCAAGGGCAACTGTAGGGATGGAAATATGTGCCCTTTTGGTCCTGAAATGGGACAACGATGCTTGAGGGAACAAGTTTTTGGGACTTTCAAGTGCTAGGAATATGCAATGAATGTTAGAAAGAAAGATATGGAGCTCTAGCTTTTAAAACATTTTAACATTGTAAACCCTTGAGAAGGTAAAAGTGTATGCAGTGAGTCTGACAGCACTGTGCTGAACATGCAGGATTCCCATAAAAGATCCTGCAGTACTCAGGGGTGCTTTGTACCAGTGCTAAAATTTCCAAGCTACTAAAAAGAAAGGGATTTTCAGTGAAAATAATAAATACACTAAAAGAAGAAAAGTTAGGGGAGCTATTGTTGCCCTGGTAACCATAACTCTGATATTAATTAGCATGACAGTTGTTTTTAGCTGCTGACCTCTTAATGTTTCCTTCTGCTTATTATTTGCAGTAGTAATTTAAAAATTCTATAATCTTTGTTTCTTCTTTATTTCATATTTATATATCTTTGATAGTTTTGTCCCCACCCTCTCTGTGTTGTTCAAAGACAACCTTTTTGCCTTCTTTTCCACACATGTTCCTCTCTCCTCAAGCAGGGCAGAGTGAAAGGAGCAGAGGAGGAATCGCTGAAGTCAACATCCTGGAATAAATTCTTTCTAGAAAAGAATAAATAATTGTCTTGTCTGCAAGACACAGAACTCCTCATTTAAACTTATTATACTTCTTATGTATCAAAATCACACAATGATGTAGACAAGTAGTAACATGAGAAAAATAAAATGACTGTTGTTTCCAGGTCGTTTGAAGCAAACTATTTTTTTCAATATCAGAAGAACTCCACATATGGTTTCTGACATATGTCATTACCTTGACATTGGTTTAGAAGCATGCTAGCCTTAGTTGGGATTGTGAGATGCTTTCTGTTCTTTCTACTTAGGAGTTGGCTCATGGTCATGACATACCCGTTTAAAAGCGTTTTACAATGTTTCCTGGGCCAGCACCAATTGTCTTACGGAAAATTTTGACTTTGACTGAAAAGAAGGTGAGTAGAGGAAAAGGAGATGAAAGTACAAAATTAGCTTCAAATCACTGCCTGCCACCATCTTGAACTATGTTTTTTTTCACTTACCTTTGGAAGAGGAACAGTTGGAAATAGCACAGCATCAGTAATCTGCAGTGACTATCTTGTATAGCAGAATTTTCCTTGGAGGTATACACATTCTAGGTGATTTACTTCTTGCAGGTTAAAAACATGTTATTCTTCAAATACATAATTCTCTTTTGCCTGCTGCTTCATGTTAATATTGTGGAAAAAAACACCTTGTGTCTCTGTAAAAAAGTTCTTTTGAAGTATGTTTTCAAGTCTTTCTACTTATATACTGTTCCTCTGTTTTCTGTGATTTCTAAAACACAAATTAGGGGAAAGATGCTCTCACTAAATACTTTAGATATTAGATGTAACTGTTATTTCTTTTGTGGCAAAGGAAGGTCAGATTATCTAGCACCCTGTCCACTTGCATCTTGAAAACCTCCAGCAATGTGGGGTCTGTCATTTCCCTGGAGAGGTTGTGCCGGTGAATGATTCTTCTTGCTGTAAAAGGCTAATTTCTTACATCTAGAAGCAAAACACTGGTAGCTGATGTTGAAATTTTGTTTTGAGAAGAGGGGATTGTGAGAGCTTTGTTTTTGTAAGAGGGATGGAGAGGAATTCCAGTGGAAGTAGATAAACTTGTTTGAGCAAAGTTTTATCAAGGTTAGTTTTCTTCAATGAAAATAAAAATCTCAAGATCAATTCTAATTCTACCTTTGTTATTTCAGAAATTATTGGACTGAGAATGTTTTGCCTTGGCTTCACTCAATGTGAAATTAATCCTTAAGCTTTCAACCCTCAAAGTAATGTATATTTGGACATCAAAAATATGTGTATATGAGGCATGTGTTGATTTACCTTAAATCTGTATCCTTCTCATGCATCAAGATAAGCAGTCTAGTAATATCACAGCACATCATGACAACATCAAACCCAGATGACCAGATGGTTCTCTGTGACTCAAAGAAGTACAGTTGGCATCTGTGAGAAAACAGTCTTCCTTTGTAATCATTATTTTCCCTGGCATTTCACCCAAATTACTGAGAGAGTGTAAAACTTCCAAACAAACTCTACAAAGCTTCTCTGCCAACAACCATACTACTCCATATTTGATCACCTAATTAAAATATTTTGTATCCAAATTTGCAGATGAAGTCAACATTTGGGGGATTGGACAAGATGATCTCCAGAGGTCTCTTTCAACCCTAACAATTCTGTGACTCTTTAATTTCTGTTTATTGCTGATGCAAAGGATGCAGAATGTCTGGGTACTGGGAATCCAGACACTGGTATTGATCACTTTAATTTGCTGTTCATGCAGCAGGCCACCTTTTGACAGACTTCTAGTTTTGTAGATTTAGATCTGTGCTTTCTCAAATTCCTTGGTTTGTCAGGAACATTAGGCATGTTTTAAACTACTGGTAATTCACATTGCACTCTCTGGAGATCCAGCATCTTACTTTAACAGCCCAGGGAAGAAATGTCACTGGCAGCATGCCAGAAAATGAAAATATAAACTTGCCACTTATATACCATACAAGTGCAAACTGGTATTGGGTGATGGTAATATCTTTTCTAATAAATAAAGGAGTAAAAATAATAACTATTAGACAGCTTAAAAATAAAAGAGACTCACATAATTAAGCATAGCCAGTATTTTATGAAATCTCTGTGAAATTCTGTTGTGTTTAACATCTCAATATCCGCTTAAGAGCAGAGTCTAGTGTAAGAATAACTTCCACACAAATGGAACCCACTTTTTCCCCTATTGTGAAGTTCTCTAATTGCGTGTGCATTCTATACAATGTCACTGTTAGTGATAGAAAAAATGCTTTCTTTATGTGAAATCCATTTGGACAATTCTAGCTCTAGATCTTAGCTTCATCTTGACTGCTCAGCTCTGCTCAGTAAGAGAGACATTAATATAGATGTAGGCGTTGAGAACAGAGCACAAGTTTCTGAAAAAAAAAAGAAAAAATACTGTGTGAGGAAAAACAAAAAGAGTATAAACTGAAGACAAAGTATAAAATAACCAGGAAGTATGGAAAAGTGAAGGAATAAAGGAAAGGTCAAAAATTGACTAGAAAAGTTCTGGTACAATATACCATAGGCTGCCTGTCATTTGGGGTCAGAGGACTGCTTCAGTAGCTTATAGATGCACTGATAGGCAACCTTATGACCTTTGGTAACTCAAAAAGTGGAATTGAATGAAGAAACTTAGAACAGATATTCATCTTTGAGTTCAGGAAAATGGTACAAGCTTAAAACAGCTTAAGGATTACAGATTCTCACACTTTCTGAGATGTATATAAACTTCACAGAGTTTGTATGGCAGTCCTAATTGTTTATTTATTGTTGGCTTAAACTTTAGGGAGTAACTTCATCGAGCAAGCGTGGTGTGCTCTTGCTGCTGCTTGGGGGGGAAAAGGAGGCTGGCAGACCTCTGTGTGGTAAGTGCAGTGGTGGTATTTGCTATGTAGGGTAATTCCATTTTGTTTCACTGTCAAAATATAAAAAAGGCAAATGTGATAAAATTTATCTACAACTGTGCAATGTGTTTTCACCCCATGGGACAGATGAGAACAGGTGGAAGGATGGGAATGTTAAAATAATAGGAGGAGAGGAGCCAGCTCAGCGCTAGTGCCCGTAACTGTGGCTATAAAATCACATTAGTGTGGGGTGAGTTCATTATAAATTCAGTGTTGGTTACTGCCTCAGTACATGTTTTTGACCTATGGTTAATCTGAAGTAGTGCAAGGTGGTTCCCAAGCGCCAGAAGTGCCTCTCAGGAAAATTCCCAAGAGCACTTGCTGGCCTGCGAATTCATAAGCTCCTCTGCCTTGTGCGTGTGCCCTTATCATGCTAGAGAGAAAAATCAGCCTGGCATTTGAATATTGTGCACGAATTGAATGGGCAGGTATGTTTCAAATTATGTTTTACAACACAGCTCTGCTGTGACTGCACCGTTTAGTTGGTTTTTTTTAAATTGTGAATCAACACTAAATTTCAAATGCAAAATAGGCAATGAGGCTTGTTGGTGTATATATCTGGCTGTCAAAAACTGGTTAAGCTAGCTTTAGTCTAGCTCTTATTTTGTGCCCAGAAGAACTTTGTAGACATAAATTAAAGCATGCAAATACTTGTTTGATCTTAGACTGCAGTAGGCAATTAGGCATCTTTGAAAAAAGTAGTCTGTAACTATTTCCTGGAGGAGAGGAATGAAGGAGAGAGGGCTTTAGAGAGTAAGCAGTTACTGTTTTATATTATACTTGCCAGTGCAAGCCATTTTAGGCTCAATCCCTGCATTCTGAAAATTGATCCACATTGTAAACTTGAACTGCACTGGGTTCATGATCAGAAGGTCTCTTATTTTATCCCTGGACAAGTAGATCATGTTGCCTCACGACTTTCAGAGTTTTTTGTCCCTTCCGACAGTTTGCCTAGGGATTCCTAGGAATGAATAAAGATACCACTGGTAGTGTGATCTTGTTACCTAAAGTGAATTGAAAGGTCTTAAATGCAATCATTGTAAGTTTTTGACAAATGTCATCATTTAAATATAAAGGCACGAAGGAATACATTTTCAAAGCATTGCCTGGAGGACTGGCAATATTTCTTTCTTTGTAGTGAGAATAGTAGTACATTTTAGACTTTGTCCTGTATTTGAAAGAGCTCAGTAGATGAGATCTGAGGGCCTTTGAGTTTAGAAAACTTTGTTTTGGGAGGTCCAGGTTGAACTTTAAAAGCTGTATATAGCCCTCAAAGCCTGGCCTGCATATTCAGTTTCCCTGTCATTTCAAGGTGAGAAGAACATTTTTTTTTTGCTTGCAGGCTTTTCATTAATGTTGAAGAGAAATCACGAGAACAATCAGCTCTCATGATTGTTTGAATTTCTTTTGGTAACAATTCATGTAAATAGGTGTGCATATGCAAGCTAGACATAGCTTTAGGGCTGCTGTTAAATTGTCAGTGTATATGCCAGTTGCATTAAAATTGGACAGCTCTGACTTATGTGCAGCACTGTTAATTGTAGGAGTAGCATTTAGAAATACTACTTTTTATGGAGGTAAAGTAGGTTGACTATGAGTTGGAATTTGGGGTGGGGGGTAGTTGTGGAAGTCACAGAAAACCAAAACTCTTTATTTCTTATGAACAGTTTTCAGCTCATGATTGCTCTTAGATTAATATCCAAACAACTAAGCAATGTCTTTTAGCAGTTGTGTTAGCCTCTCTTTGAAGCAGGTGTGCCATGCAAGTCTTTCAGATATAGTATCACAAACTGGCTTGGTTTGGAAGGCCCCTTATAAAACATCCAGACTCTCCTGTCTTGAGCAGGGGCACCTTTCACTAGACCAGGTTGCTCAAAGTCCCATCCAATCTGTCCTTGAATGCTTCCATGGATGGGGCATCCACAGCTTCTCTGGGCTACCTGTTCCAGTGCCTCACCACTCTCTGAGTAAAGAAGTTCCTCCTGATTTCTAGTTGAAACCTGCTCTCTGCACCAGTGAGCTCTCTTGGTGTCCCCTTGACAGATTAGTAGTGATGCTTGCTACTGCCTCTGTTTATTTGGTTTAAAGCAGAGCTACTATAATGCAGGTCCTCTCTGCTCAAGAAGACAGAAATACAAAATGAGCTGAGCCCCAGCTATGTTACCTGAACATAGGGGACCACAGTAAAGTAGAGAATATTTCTTCACCCAACACACCAAGTGCAGGAGGTATTTGCAAATTGTTAAATGGATCAAGGGCTTTTCATGTAAACAGTGCACACAGAGGAAGGAGAAGGTGCTATTGGAATGAGGCAGTGTAAAACGATGTTGATTGCACAAAATGCAAGTGTTTGAGCAGCAGTCAGGGTCATTTGTCCCTGTTTACCATGGTGACCTGTACAGTAAAGGTGTAAATTTCATAGAATTTTAAGAAAATTTCCTCCTCACATTTATGCATTTATGCTATTTTAAAGTAGCGTGTGTGGAATTACATGGGCCAGTAATAAGTACCTAAGACCTAATCTGGGGATGGGAAACAGGCCCAATAGAGCAGGCTAGGAGGGAAATGTTCAGTATTGTTCTTTGATGGTTCTTAAAAGGTGTGGAGAGGAGAATTAAAAAAAAAAAATGATTTAAAAAGGTGCTTTAACAGTGCTTTCAAATGCATAAAGTCTTTGTACTTACCTGCTGGAAATCTGTGGTGCAGAGAAGCAGGGTAAAAGAGGTGTTGAAATCCTTGGGAATAAACGAGTAAAGGACTGTCTAGGTGAACGTAGTCCTGTGTTTAAAACAGAGGTTGTTTACTGCGAGGTTGTATCCTCAAAACAGCTGTTCACAATAGCTTGTTATACCAGTTCTACAAGATTTTCTGAAAGAAAAATCAAGATATGAAGCTTGCTGTTTGCTTGCCAAGGTTTGTTTCACATGAGAGTTCTGCATCTTTGCACCCTGTTCTGGGAGCTTTTGCCTTGAGAAGGAGTTCTCTTTTTCTCTCTTGATCAGGAATAAATCCCATTCAAGCCCAAAATAAAGGGGAAAGATATCTTTCCTTCATTTTTCTTTTCCTTTCAGATGCTGGGAGTTAGGGGGAAGGGAGAAATGCTATAAATTGAGAGATGTTAAGAGCAGGCTTTGGACACGTTTTGCTATAATCGTTCTTATACACTCTTGCATCTCCATCCTTTTATTAGCAGCCCTCCATGAAACATGGATATTAGCACTAGTCATGTGGAAGTGTTTAAAAATTCAAGCAGTGACAATAGGAAGTGTCAGACAGTAATGGAATAAGTATGACAAAATTACAAAGACAGCAGCTATTCATTAATAAATTAGAACCTCATAGGGTTTTTTAAAACTGAAGGTGTCTAACTTGGAAATGATATTCTTCAGGATACAACTTTATAATTTCCCTTTCACCCTGTTTGGTGGGAAAAAAAGTAATCCCTTTTTAATCATAGACCGGATCATGTGTTAATACTCCCCACTGCACATTCAGAAGTAAATTTAGTGTGAAGAACTGCAGGCACAGCCCCTTCCAAGGGACAGGTGGGGACCCGCGATGAGTAACCCTGGACGTGGAGCTGTGAAGAGGGGGTAAGAAAAAGGGCGTGCAGTAAGCCTGGCTCGCAGCACCTTTCTCACGCTCTCTGCTTACCCAAAGCAGTACTGTCACACTTGGGGTAGCCAAAACATGATGTAAGAAAGGATGTGTCACAGCTGGGTGATCTTGGTGGTGTTACCAGGAGGTTTGGGGTGGCGTTTCCTTGATGCTCAGCCCAGCATCTTAGTGCAAAAGGCTCTGCATGGGATTCCCTGGCACAGAGCTGTGACTCAGGGTTTGGCAGGGGACATGCCCACCTCCCCCTCCTTCTCAGACCATTGCACACAGAACACCACCCATTCATGTTTTCCATTTAAAAGCATTCAGGGCCACCCAGTGCTTTGAGCATGCAGCTGTGGTGGTGGGTCTCACACCGGCCAGAATGGAGCATGTTCTCAGTTACCCACATTAAATATGGGTGGCCACGGGTCTCTTGGGCAAGCGCTTCCTTGCTATCTGGAGGTGGTACCCATTGTCTGCTCTTTGAGCTTTGCTGCTTGAAATGCTTTTCTTCTGTGTCCTCTGTCGGCAGATGTGTGTGTGTTCAGTGGTCTTGGGAAATCTCACATGGGAGAAAACCTTTTGAATCTGCTGCTCTGGTATAGAGGGACCAGTTTAATGAGAAACATTTCTCTGTAAAAAGATTTTATTAAATAAGGTCCCTTGTTCCTTTCTCAATTCCCTGCCCCTTTTGTTCCCTCCTCTTTCCCAGCTGAGGACTATAGGTGACTCTTGGATGTAATATATATTTTCTGATCAGCCCTCTGAAGGCTAAGTCCCCTGTTCTTCCATACAAGAATGCCACTTCTTATTAATTTTTTTTTTTTAATGAACTGAGCTTATTAACCTGCCTTTCACTTTGTGTAAACTGTAATTAAAATGTATGAAGAACTTGACTTGTGGTGTGCCCTTCTGAATCTGCTGTAGGGTCTGCCTTAGCAGCATGTATCAAGAACACTGAAGCATTGAGTTTTATTTTTTTAAAGAAAGACTCAGGTCATTTCACAGGGGGCAATCAGAGCCTTTGAATGAGGAACCCAGGAATGCCTTCTACCCTGGGAAAGACTTGTGCAGCCATGGAAGCTCCCTGTGGTAGGAAATGCAAAGAAAGAGTTCACATCACAGTCAGCTCTAGCGAAGTCCTCACATTCCTGTTTTCCATATGGCTGTTTGATGGTTTAAATTTTCTTCCCCTACTTTATGGGAAAACGGGTGAAGAAGGTAGAGGGAAGTGACACCCTTTGTGACCCTAACTGAAACATTACTAGGGTACAGTGAAAGTTGTTCTGTGTAACCCATGAAGACAAATGTAGTAGGAGCCCAGGTAGGCTGCTGGAGTTTAGACATCTGAGGTATCCAACTTGTAAAGGACAATTTGCCGGCAGTATTTGCAGGAGGCTTTACTTATGTGGTGTGTTTGATTTTGGTTTGGTTTTTTTGTGTGTTTGGTTTGTTGTTCTGTTGTTTGTTTGGGGTTATTTTACAGTTGTTTTCCTAATTTATTTTTAAATTTGAAGCTATCTTTCAGTTATGATATGATGAGCTATGACTCAGCTTCTATTTTCTTGGTACTAACTTTCTAGTCATTTTCTGTGAAGCAAAATACTGAAAACAGAATCTGTGTGTATTATATTGCTGAATCTTCCTCCTCCAACTCCAATGCAAATAAGGAGTTGAGAGAATTATTTTAAACACCACAGTTTTTAACCAAGCTTGATTGTTGATAGATGTGTCTGTGATACAGACAGATCAAAAGACAACAATTTTCACTCTTTTAATTTAGTTATTCAGCGATGTGGTTGGGGTTTTCCCCTCCCC
>VXBB01017627.1:0-36538 GCA_013399915.1 Illadopsis cleaveri | reverse complement strand
TTTTTTTTTGTTGACCTATCTGATCATCTCTGCTTCTTCTTCCTTACACTGCATTGCCCAGAGCCTGCTTTTTGCAACCCAGAATTCCTATATTGAAAGGTCAGGCTTGGTGTATTTACCATTGTAATCTCCCTATTCCCCTGCTTTTAATCTCCCCATCGTCGAGGTTTTAAAAGCAAGAGTGATGTTTTGCTGATGAGAGAGTGAAAAAGGGGACATATATGATATATAGCCTCCAGTGTGGCCTGTCCAAAGATGCAAAGTGCAAATTCCTTCACTTAGGGGGTCAGAGTTAGAGGAGGGCTGAGTGGATGCTGATTTCTCCTCAGTGTCTTTGCTCCATGGCTGAGGGGATGGTGAGGCAATGCAAAGTTTAAAGGGAGAAGATGTCTGCCTTTTCTGTAGCAGACTGAACGTGGCCTTTCCTGATGCCTGTGTCCTTCCAGATGCCACCAAACCAAGTCTGGTGAGCGGCTCTGGACCAGCCTGTCGTTTCAGTCGAGCTGTGTCTTTGCACTCAAATAGCTTCTGAAATGTGCCTTAATTAATTAAATCGTATAATGTGTGCAAGGGAACCTCCTCCTCTTTCCTTGGAGAGTGGCTTGCTCAGCTGATTTCTCATTTAAAAGTCCCAGTAAGACTGATTCTTTTGATGCTATTCTCTCTCTTTCCCTTGTGCAGGGTAAGCCAGCCTCATTATAAAGGCAGCGTAGCCGGGCAATTTCTTAGCTGTGGGTAAATAGCTGTGGGACCTTTGAGCCGAGCCATTCCAGATGACCTAGGATGAATTGGGCTGCATTCCTAGCGAGGGCACCCCTTTTCCTAAACAGAAGAAAAGCCGCCTCTTAAGCACTCCCACTTAGAACTTGGGGGCAGATGTTTTGCAGTGTTGGTTTTTGCTGTGCTGAAAATATAACATAAGGTTAGCAAAATATTTAAACTGTAGCATAGTCACAGGCTGAGTGCACAGGGTTTACTTAAGGGAGGAGAGTGCTATTTATGGAAGGCATGTGGTTTACTTCCTCCCTCCTGAAGTGGGAATGTTTCTCTGGGGTTTGGCATGCTCTTCTATATAGTATGTGAAAGGAGGAGATGAATTTTTTTGGGAACTTTCAATATATTCATGTCCACTTTCTCATGCCAGGTGTGAGAACTTTCTGATTGTTTTGTGCATTCATATTTTACCTGCTAAGTTTTCAGAAGTACTTTTAATCTTTTACAGTCAAAATGTGCAATTTTCTTTCCTTTATGGTAGTGGTACATTGATAATCTGAATTAAGTGCAAATTATGGGAGCCTATTAGGAGCAAAATGAGAAAAAGACATTACAGCTCTCACAAATGCTTCATTATACTAAACTGCCAATTTTAAAATTCATTTCACTGAGTTTAAAGTGAAATTTTTAAAGGAAATGTGGATAGCTGGAAAGGTTGCCACGCTTCTTAAAAAAAGATTATATGATGATATGAGATACTTGGTTGTCATTGTGTCAATTATGGCTCGTCAGGCAACATTAGTCTTTGACGTCTGGCATTTGTGGAAGACAGTTATATGAGAGAGCTAAAAAGCCCTGAAAATATGTTTGTTACTTGGCAGGGTTGAGTAAGATATTCAGCTCTGGAAAAAGGTCTTTACAGTCCAATGTTGTCAAGGCAGGGAAATATTTTTATGACTTGAGAAAATGGATCAATTCATTTCCTAATCCTGGGGAATGATTGATGCAGCAGTGGCTAGCCCAAAAATGAGACACTGAGAATAGCAACTTGATGTACCATGAATTTAGGAACCTGTGCTTGTCTCCAAGGGATGTCTCAAGCCCCTTGGCAGGAGTGAGACAGGAAGGTGGTGGAGCTGAGGGATGTCCTGTGCAATGTGAGTTTTCTGCCCTGCCACGAGCTTAGGAAATATTTAGTTATCAAATGCTACACCCATGCTGGAGGTTTGAAACCCCTAGATTTTTGTTCAAACCATTAAACTCTTTCATCTAATGAAAATCACTTTCTTTTAAAATGGAAAACATTAAACCAAACAATAACTATTTTTTTTCCTAATGACTTTTTTGATCCAAGAGCTTTCAGAGTGCTTAGCCTTGCAACTTCAGATTTTTTTTTTTTTAAATTGCTTTACGAAATCACAGGATGTTTCTGTGGTGAACATACATCTGTGCTGGCTTTCGCTGAGCTTTGGAAATAGGTCAGGAATTAAAGCTCCGGCTTTGTGGTTCTGAGGAAAGCCCTTAAGAAACTCTCTCAGACATAAGAGGGTAAAGAGGGGTCACTGGAAGTATTGTTTGACCATATATAGATGGCATGGTCTCTCCATCTGCAATCATGTACGACTATATGCAGGCACATATCTGTATGAGCTGCTGGAACTGGTCCTCTTCAATGCTTGTTTAGGAGAGATTGCTGCAGGGAAAAAAAAAAGAGGTAGTCACAGGAAAACATTCAGAGAAACACTCTGCCTTCACACAACGGTGGTGGCTCCTCCTTACATGCCTTAAGCATAGCTATATGTCTTAGCTTAGTCTATTGTCTCGTGTACCTCTGTGAAAAAGCCAGCCCCATTGCCATGGAAACTGGCACCAAACCTCATTCACACATCGTGCCTGCCTGGCCATGGATGGATGGAGGTCAGGCCACTGGCTGGCTACTGAGGGATGGAGGTCGGGCTCTGGCATCTGCACTCTGCTGCCCTGCTGTCTTTGCAAGCCCTCCTAAGAGGGAGGTGCTGGGAGGAGGAATGGTATCTCACAGAAGGGAAGAGGAAAAAAATAGTGCAGGAAGCAAAAATGGCCAATGAGTTGTGAAAAATCCACCATTTTGTCCTGCTCTCAGATAGTACTCTCTTGCTGCAGTTTGTTAATTTTGGGGTTTGTTTTGGTTTCAGAATACCATGAATAGCATGAAAAATGAGTAACTTCTGCAGCATTAGTGGGAGGTGCTTGAGTCATTTCTTATTCCTTCAGCCTGGGTCTCAGCAGGGCGGCACAGAGGAGCTCTGGGTGAGTGAGGCGTGCACTGAATGAGCAGCATGTGAAGCACAGAGGTGGAGAACTTGACATAGGGATTAAACCTGGACATGATTTCAGTAGGGTTTCCTGAAACATTAAAGAAAAAAAAAAGTTCAAAGCCTTAGGTTAAAAAAAAAAAAAAAAGCTAAAGTGAACTGAAATAAAATAAAATTCAACCTCTGGGGTAATTCCCCTATATTTGTCTTTCTCTACCTGCTAGGAATGTTATAGCAGGATTACCAAATGTGAGGCTTTTTCTTTTCAACATTACAGAAGGGGAAAAATGGGATGGGAGGAGAGGTGTTTTGGTTTTTTATTCTTTTCTTAAGGACATTTTTCCTTCCCTTTGGCATAAGCAACTTCTTGCATCTCTCCTTAAGTCCACTATTTGTTAGACCTGCAGGTGGCTTTTAAACAACCTCATCACAGTGTAGCTTTTAGCCATCCTAAAACATCACTTTCCAGGCATGCTGTATAGGCTGCTTGCCTGCACAATGTGCAGTTTTTCATGGCTTCTGTGCCCAGGTTAGAGAGAGCAGCTACTGCTTTCTGGCCCCTATTCCTCCCCTCTTTCTCTTCCCAGACCCCCTGTCTGTGGTGAGGATGCAGCACAGCTGGGAGAGCCCCCCAGCCCCTTAATACTGCCTGCAGGTGAAGGAGGCAATTCACAGTTTCAGCTGCTGTAAGGAGGTCTGATTTCTTTGTTGTGGACACTACTGAGGGTGTTTCACTGGCAAAAGGTTAGAGCACAGCTAAAGGGTTAGAAACCTGAGCATGATACAAACCTTGGATGAGTGCAGCTTTAAAGGTTCTTCTCCTTCCTCTCCTTCTCTGTGCCTCCTGCTCTTTTTCCTGGGGTTGTTAATCAAACCAAACTAGCTGGTATAGGTAAGAGGAACATATTAACAAAATTGTTGCTGTACATTTGTTCCTAGTCCTACTTTCCAAGCAACCTGTGGGGCCTGTGGGCTGCATGCCATTCTGTCAAAATATTTTAAGCACTAAGCCATTTCTTTGGGAGTTGGTATTTATTTGAGAATATAGGCACTTAATCTCTAAGTGTGGTAAATTTATTTTTATCTTTTGTTACACAGAAATACTTTCAAATCTGAGTAACTGCCTTGCATAAATGTGCAATAACACACTTAGGCTTGGCCCCTGTGGGGGGCTGACTATACTCAGGTGGTTGTTTAACAACTTATCAAGGGGAAATTCAGTGCCAGTGCAAGGTGAAGCCTTGAGCTGGCTGGGGAGCTGCACTGTGGCTGCTGCTTCTCTCCTGTGTATTTCCTGCAGCAACTCTGCTCCATGTCTCTTCCTGTGGGAAACACCCCAAGGACACAGTGCATGGAGGCACAAAGGGGAGAAGTGAAGCTTGTGCTGCTAATGCTGTTCCTCAGGAGTCTTTTTGCTTGGTCAATCTGAAGTCAGGAATGATGTGTTTGTGCTCACAAACTGGGATCCTTGGTGGCTCCATTTCAGATCCTGCATTTCTTGAATAAACCAGGTGCTTGTAACTTTGTCTCAACATCCCCTGATGCTGCTCATAGGGGTGCGGCCCATGCACATCTCGAGCTGTGCTCTCTTTGCTGTACCCCTTCATATCTCCTCTGCTTGCCCTCAGTTGTGCCACTAATGACAATGTGAGGGTGATGACAGTTCTACAGCAATCCTGATTGTGCATGTGTGCCAAAGCTTGCCACAATTGTCCATCCCCTATGATCCCAGGCAGCAGAGAAATGAAATCATTGAGCTGCAATACCATGTGGGTCCAGCTCCAGCATACTCAAGCTGTGTGTAGCTTATTGTCACGTATGTGTGTAATTGCTAACTGGGTCTTCATGTGGTGGTGCCCTGAAAATGGGTTGCTGTCATTTTCTCTTTGATTAGTCTCCTCTCTAATTTAAAAGAAGTCTTCCCTTGAGGGAGGTTTTTTCTTCATTTATTTCGTTAGTGGATTTTTTTTTTTTTGAATTATAAACTTACTTTTCTGTATAGAGCATAGAAAAAAAGAAATGGACTCACAAAACCCTAAATATTCCTGCAAAACATGATTCTGACAATGTTCAAGTTTAAAAAAGAAAAGAAGAAAAAAAATCAGAAAGTCAAGTTTGTTTCTGGTGTTTTCTTGCAGATTTTAAAATGTTTCTGCCAAGAGAAATGACCACAGTGTATGAAGCTATGGAGAAAACAGCTGAATCTTTTTATATGTTGATGTTGTTATAATATCTAGTCCCCTCTTTTGAAAACATAAGCCAGGAAAATGTGTGCATGGAAGTTCGGAAATAAACACCTGGACTTCTTTTAACATTAAAGTATTCAGAATATATAAAGATTACCTTGATAGATATGCTTTGTTCTTTAAATGAATTGGTGAAATTTGGCATGCTTCTTAAAGAGGCCTTTTGCCAGTCATTTCCCATATTCTTAGCTCATGCCTTTGCATAATGATGTGATCCATGGTGGGCAGGAATAATTCAGCCTAACGATGAATAATGGTAGCATTTGTGGTCAACTGGTCATGACATTCTCATTTGAACATTTCTCTTTGGGAACTGCGTCTTTGAGTCATGAGACTTGCAGTAATGTCAAGAGAGAGAGCAGCACAGAATCAGGCTGGATGAGGGAGAAAGGGGACACTTGTTTTACAGGGTCCACTGTGGTGGAGGATGGAATTAAAGAAAAAAAAAGCCTTGCTTGAAATACTGGTAGCTTTACAATCCTCTCTTTGTAGCACTTCCTCCACTCCCAAGTACTTCTGTACTTCAGTGTTTAAATCAATGTATGTCTACAGTTCTGTGCACAAGACCCACTGGAATCTCAGTGAGGGAAAAACAACCTGTAGGAAAGGAGGTGGTAGGAGTAGAGAGGGACAGGGAAAGCATCAAATTAGGAGGAATTTATTGGTAGCCTAAAATAAGCAAATGCAGAAAAGACCAGATGATTTTTAAACATGCTAGAATTGGACATTCTATCCAGATTTGGATCCTCCTGGGCAGAGGAAGGGGAACATGTTGGTAAACCTGGGGATCAGGTTTAAATGGAGACATGATGTAAACACTGTCATGCCAGAATGACCTACTTCCATCATGCCTCATCTGTCTAATTTCTAAGCCGTGGGCATTAGATATATATGAAGGTTAATTACACAGAAATATATTATTAATTGATAAGTAGAAAGGGATGTGTGAAAAATGCAGAGTTCTCCACTACAACTAAAATAGACACTTGTGGTAGCTGTGTATAAAAATAGTCTGGACACTATAGCTTTGATTAAAGTTGGGTTTGAAGTACTGTGATTGTGCTGATTAGATGTGTAGGATATACCTGCTTTCTGTTGAAGCAAAAAATGTGTTTACAGGAAGATGACTAAATGGGAATGGAGTATTTGTGGTTCAAAGGAGAAGAATTATTAATGTTCTGATGATTTTGCAAACTGAAAGTCCTGGAAGTTGGCTGTGGGCTAGAAAAACCACAAGTGCTCAGGCTTGGTTTAAATTAAGTCTCTCAGAATTTGTTTGAATGTATGAGTGGGAATCCAAATACTGTGGTGATAGAAGAGCTGATACTGTTTCCATCCTTCAGATTTCATTTACAGGACACTGGAGAAGGTGGAAGAACCAGAAAGCTGTGCTGCTCTTCCATGGTGTGAACTACTGCTGAAAATCATAAAGAGGAAAGGGAAACTTGATTTGTAGTTCTGAATAAAGTGACATTAAGAGAACATACGCTTCCTTGTCACATGTTACTTAAGAGATTCTGACAATGTATCCAAAGCAACTCCATCTTCAAGGGGGAAAAAAGAAAATCATGCCAAATCTGATGTTCTTGTGATGTATTCCATTAGCTGTGGATTTCTACAAGGACTCTTAAAACACAAAATTAATTATTAAAAACAGCAATGGCCTTATTCAAGATGCCACAAACAAGGTGACAGAAGCATATCAAAATGGTACACTTTGTGCTGAAATCTAACTATTCTACAGCAGCTGAAAGGGTTGAAGATAACCTTGTTCATCAGAGGTATATTAGAAATGGTTAGTAACAGAAGCTCCAGTATTTGGCCCATGATTTTCAGAGAAGTTTGGAAAAGTATTTTCGCACAGTAGGTGCTCAGGTTTTTTTTTTTTTTTTTTTTTTTTTAAACTATCCTCTGCATTTTATTTAAGTCATGTAAAAGTTTGTAACTAGAGACTACAGACCAATTGCCCATCCAAAATAAGCAGCAATGTCAGCTGGAGCAGAAGAAATGAAAACCAGATTAAACTGCTAGAATATTTTCTTTCATTTGAATGACCGTGCTTTATAAGAGTTCCAGCTGAAAGTGAGGGCCCATATATAGTTTGATTCCATGCAAAAGTAGAGCAGTGTATGTGGAGAACGCAGAGAGTACACACAGTAAAGATTTGACCTGAGAAAGTTGTATAAAGAGTTGTGGGAAAAAGGAGAGGGAATAAAAGTGTTAAGTTTCTGTTACAATTAAATTAAAAGTACATGAATTTTTGCTTTAATTCCTCTAATTTTGCCTTTTATTTGAGAAGGGTGTGAGAAACTTGATTTTAATCTGGACTAGCCTAAAGGAGCTGCATTATTTCAATATGCTTTTACTTTCAGGCTCTGTAATATGGTAGTCTATGACAAGAGAAGAATCACAGCCTAGAAACAGCAAATGTTCCCTTGATGAATACCACCAAGGTTTTTACTGACACCATGGAACACTTTTCCTAAGCAGGCAATTTAGCTTCTCAGAATAATGTCAGTAACAATGTACAGTAACATTTACAGGCACAAAATGGATAATTCCACACTTAGGATGAATTTAGAGCTGCTGTAGTGGGTATAAATTCTTTGAATTCAAATGATTTGCACATGCCTGTGTCATGGCTGAGTGTGATCTCCTCATCTTTTCAAGGTTAGGTTGCTGAAGACACTGAAGCAAATATTTTGGAAACATGCTTCCTAATCATAGAATTCCTTTTTCACTAAGGATGTGGCTTTGATAAATTATTTACTTACCTGCCCTCAAACATATTTACACTTTTCAAACCTTTCTTTGTTCAGTTTGTACCCAAACTGCATGTCCTTGGTACCAGCTTCTACAGAAAGTCTGAGGGAAGTCACAGCTGCACTTTCTATGCAGCTCTGAAAGATGAAACAACATGAAGGAAACAAGCATGAGATTTGATTTTTTTACCTCCTTTTATTTTGTGAGTGTTCACTGCATTAGAATATCCTCACCAGCAACCTTCCTGTGGTTATCAAATGTCTCAGCTTTGTTTCAGTGCTAAACCAGCTGTAAAAGATGTTTTATTGCCTTATATATTCTTCCACCATTTAAGTAAATCACTTCAGTGTTGTATTATAGATGGCTGTAAAAAAGGAGATTCTTTTTTTTTTTTTCAATTACAGTGACTAGTGGCCAGATATGCACACAAACCAGCATATTTGAAGCAAGCAGCAACCTGTCCTGCAGTTATTTGAGAGAGGGGGTATATGCTGCTTACCCCATGAGTAATGCAGCCGTCCACGTGCCCTGCTGCTGAGGACCAGCTGGCTGCTGTGTGCTATCAGAGCTGCCAGCAGGCACGGCTCATTAAGAGCCTAGTTGCAGGATATAACATCTTTGCAGTCAATTAACAATGCTGCTCTTTAAAAAGGTCCAGATCCTTCCTGATTCAGCAAAGCACTTCAACATATGTTCAAAGTTCAATGCTTGATTAAAGTTTTGTGTAATGAAGATGTGAGATCTTGTGCTTGAGGTTAAACAGGTAGGTGCATTCCCAAATCAGGGCCTGACATGTTATGGTTCTTAGAGGTTTCCAGGAATCTTGAATATCCTGAAATACTGACTATGCTGATTTCCAAGCTGAGTAAAACCTACAACTGAAAAACAAAACTACACCATGTGACTGTGAAGCATGCAGGAAAACCTTTTAAAATCTATATCTGGTTATCATTGATGCTTGTCTTGTCAAGGAAATGCTAGCAGACTGTTTACATTTTTGTAACCTTAAAATAAAGAAATTACACAACCCTAGTCATCTGGAAATGGTGAAAATATATACATATATGGTGAAATGAATTTATTCTTTGAAGAAAGAAGCAATGAGAGTAATTGAATTGTTATGCATTTCCTGACTGTAATATTTCTCACTGGATGGGGTTGTATTTTGTAGCCTGCTTCCTGTGGTCAAGTAAAGGAATGAGTATTAGGAAGACCAAAATTCAAGCTTTTGCTTTAGCATTTTACATAACAATGTCTACCACTTTCCAATGCTTATTTTCTGTTGTATGACATCTGCTCAATTATTGTAATATCCTACTGATAACTCATTGCAGTAGTAGGCAAATATCTTTGCTCTAGTTCAGTGGGTCAACAGCAGAATCAAAGATAATCTCTCACTGAATGTGAGTTATTTATTAACATAACCACCCTGCTCCGTGTGGATTGGGTCTAAACACCTTACTATGAGACCTAGATTTGGTATTTTCTGTAGTAGTATGTTGAATTGTCAGAGCTTACTGCTTCATTATCTGCAATGTCTCATCTTCTTGCATCCCTAGTAATAAAATGAAAAGTTCCAACTAACTGCAATGAGTCTAGATTGAAACCTCAAATAATTTTTAAAGCGACTTGTGATTTCTGGTGAAGCATCCTATGAATGTGGATTGTTCCACACTTCCTCTTATTTACTTTGTCCTGTTACAGAACAAGTTGAAATAAGCTTCCTGGTGTGTGTGTGACCCCTTACTTGTATGTTTTCAGCTTTTGTTTTCAGTCTGATTTGGGTTGGAGTGGTATTTTGCCTTTAATTTATTATTTGAAACTTAAAATGAGAGAGCCAAAACAAGCACATCTCCTGTACAGACACTGTCTAGAAGTAACTGGAATTGGATCACAGCCTATAAGGTAGGCACAGCACCTCCTGCTGAGGTATGTCACCCATGGCCATGGAGCTGGTTCTAGCTGCCCTGGACACCTCTGGGGCTGGGGATAATGGCTTCTGGCTACCCAAAAGGTAAAGCAGGAGTTGGGTCTGCTAGGAGGTCTGCCTCTGGTTTCCATAATCAGATTCACTGGATCTGTTCATGGGTAAGACTTGAAGATTTCACAGATTATGGTGTTTCAGATATGTGGGGGAAATTTTGGGTTTGGTTGGTGCAGTACTTGATCACCTCAGAGATGCAGGCTCTGGAAACAGTGAAATCCAGAGAGCTGAGGCAAACCCTGCTACAAGACCAGCCCCCAAATCCCACATCCATCACAGCCCACCAGAAATCTGATGTTCAGTGACAGCCCTGCCTTTCTTTGCCTTGCCCCAAACTTCCATGTTATTTCAGCTGGAGCAGTTTGGGTTCAGTGGTAGACACCTCTTTAGGTGAAAGCATTTGCAGCAAAATGTCCAGCCCCTTCCAGGCATGGAGGTGAGCCTGAGCTGGGAGGCTCCATCAGAAAATGGACAAACTTTGGAACAGTTCAGACTACATGTGAACTTTGCCACTGATTAAATGTAAATAATCCTGCTCAGACTCTAACAGCTGAGTTGAAGCAGAGATTTTGAAAAGAAAGAACTTGGATCACAATTTTATAGCTATCTCTAAAATATTTTATTGCTGGTTTATGACACCAGAGTGTAAATTATGGGGCTTTAAAGAGTTGCTTTGTGAAGCTTTTATCCTTTGCTTATGTACAAAACATAAATACTACTGTTTTGTTTTCAGTGAAATTAAATACATATTTTTTAAAGCACTGTTTAGGAAGCACTTTTTTTTTTTTTTTTTTTTTTTTTTTTTTTTTTNTTTTTTTTTTTTTAATGTGTAGGTACTGTATTTTTATGAGTTGGTACTGAGTAATTATTTTAGGTCAGCTGATGTAGGCCAAACAGTTGAAAAGAAGGAGAGGGAAATAAGCATGTGTTGCATGTTTGCAAATACCACTACAATGGAAATAGTGTGTCTAACACCATGTGGATCAGAGAAGAAATGTCTTCTATTACATGAGCTGATGCAGAAAAACATCTTTTGGAAGCACAAGCCATTTATCAGGTCTGAAACAAACTTTTTTAGTTTGTGTGTGGATAGAACTGGCTTATACTGTATGCATACATATACATGTGTGTCTACACAAATGCAGTTCCATAGGTGCAACAACAGCTACCATATTGTCTCATTTGCATTGCAACTGTATGGGCATGTTACCCATTCTTAGAAGAGAAATTGCAACAAATGAAAATGTTTCATTTCCTACTACATTTTTAAAGCTAATTTAAAACTATATAATTCAAGAAATATATTGTATTTTGGAGACCAGAGTTTAAAGATCAATTCCTTTTGGATGTGACTTCATCAAGATTCATCAGTAGCTTACTCTGGCCTTTATCTTTTGAGGTTTATATCCAGTATTCCTTCAGATTTTGCTCCATCCTGTGTCAAGATGACTCACTGTAATTTCCATCCACTGTCTCATGCTGAGTGACTATGGGCAGAAAAAATGTTTTCAGCTGTTCCTTTTAGTTAATGTTCTTGTTCCAGTAGACTCACTTAGCTAAATTTTTCAAAAATTATGAAACAGTTATGTCTGTGAACTCCATGTTATTCTCCTATGCCCAACCTTGGCACCAGTTTCCTTTCCAAGTTCTGGAAAAAATGTTGGTTTATATCTATTTGCATGAAACTGAGGTGTGATTCTCCTGTTCTTAAAGACTGGAAGGACTGGGGGGAGACATGAGTAGCCACAGTGGTGTGAAACACCTGTTTTTAATGGTTCTAGATTATTATTGTTCAAATCTCTTGTATGTAATGTCTTTATTCTCTTAGGAGATTCAGATGGATCACTCTTTACCAGCTGTCAAGGCCACTACTGCTGTGCAGTCCTTGCTCTCAGCAACATCCTCAGTGTCCTTGTTATGGGGTGTCTTGGAAGGACTGTGCAGGTCAAGCTTCACACTACCTCTGCACTTCAGGCTCTCTATGCTGTAAGTACACTAAATAATGCTGTGGCCACTGCATGTGGTTAACTGGGAGTGCTTGACTTAACTTCTGGAAAACTTACCGTGATTTTGATGATTTTACGCTTTTTAGGTGGATGAAACTATGTACCTGCCTCAAATAAATATGAAAGGTGGTTTTATATTGATTTATCAGTCCCTGTAATCACCATAAGTTTCCAATGGTTGTAGGACAAATGGGTATTTTTCCTCTAGTGCATTACAAGCTTGCTGTAAACAGCACAAAGGCAGCATCTGATAAAAGTAATTTTACAGGCAGCATCTGATAAAAATAATTTTGTTGCTGCTGTTCCTAACAAGAAAGGGAGGAGGTGCTTTCAGTTGTTTTGAATCTCTAATACGTCTAGTGGTAACTCTGTGTATTTAGAGAGGGGTGTGGAAACAACACTATGTATAGAGGTGCTCAGTTTCCAACTGTGAGAAAGACATGTCTGCAACCTAACTGTACTTGCTTCAGCTGAAATAAACACTTTTGGGAAGACTTTGGCTGAATGGTTATTTTTGGTCTGGCAAAGGGGAAACTGACTGAGTGACTGTTATTACTCTGATGCCAATTACTGGAATCAACCAGCTTAGGGACAATTTGCTGACTTTGTTTAAAAACAAAACTGGTCTTTCTGGGTCCAACTGTGATTTAGAAAGGGAGGAGCTCTAAACCACTTTTTCTTTTCTTTTTTTAATTAAAAATAATTAAATAATTTTTAAAAAAAGTTTCCTAGCTGAAAACATTATCTGAACTCCACATGGTATGGGATTTAGGGAATTGACAGGATGACTCAGACATATAATCCTCACATTCATTCCCACTCCTGAGAACTTTCCTTAAGGAATAAAATTTCTTTCCTGCACTTGGTCAGAAACAAAACAAACTCAAACCCTTCTCTCCTTTTTTTTTTTTTTTTTTTGTTTGACTGGAAAGTAGCACAACTAATAAACCTAACACTAAGCTCCAGGACATGCTGTAGGCCAGTATAATCTCAGGATATGAGTGGTGTGAATTTAGTAGGCATTTGCAGCACTCCTCCCTGTGAACTCTTGGCTGGTACGTTGTCCCATCACTGCTTCCTTTTCCTCTCCCCTGCTCCATATAGAGACGTGTGCCAGCAGGAGCTAAAGGGTAGTTCAAAGCGTTGTCTTTTCATATTTTGTCCTTAGAGAGTGGGACAGAAAGTGCTGAGAGTGCTGCCTTGTGTATTGGTTTGCATCTCTGTGAGAAGACAGACCAAGGGCAATGCCTGAGCTCTGACCTTGGGTACGAGAAAGTTGTGGTCTTGCAGTCCCACTGTTCTCTTGATCTAACTCTGGTTTCCTTTTCCTATATGTGTGTGGGGGGAAGGTCACATAAGCTGCAGTGAATCTCTTCAGCATGAATTCAGAGTACTCAGATTGTGCAGAATTCCCAAGGTGCGCACCAGAATAATTTTATGATGGATTGGTTTCCCACTCTTTCCCCTTTTGTTGCTTCTTATCAAAACCAAACAAACTCAAACAAAACATATCCTTTCATTTAAGCAGGAAATAAAGGAAGCTTGTGAAATTTGCTGCTTGCCCATGCTGCAGTTTAGTTTAAATGCCCACAGGCACCTGTATTTTCTTGCTTTTTCCTTCACAGGATTGCTTTCCTTGGTGCCCCTTGTGCAAATGTGTTTTAAAAATTCTTCTGCTATAGCATTTAATATTTTTAAAATTTACAGTCAAACTTTTTTCCCACCTTGATCACATTTCCTTGCTACCCAGAAACTTCTTTGTCCATTCCTTTGGTGATTCTTTTGCTCTTTGAATCAGGAAAATTCTCTTAGGTTGCTCTTGTATTTTCTGGTCCACAGTTGAATCAAATAGTACCAAACTTATGTCGTAATTTCTTGATTTTCTTTTAAAATATACTTGTATTTTTTACTCCTAATATTTTTGCTTCATTGTTTTTATTGCTGGCATTCCCTGACAAATTGAGGCCTTGTTGGTCAAATTGTCTGACCCCTGTCTTTGGTCATAGAGTTTCCATGGGCTTCTTCTAAAATTCAGCTGAGTTCATTTGATTGTTTCAAGCTTCTCTGCACTTCCAGTCCTATTTCACACCTGCTTTTCTTACTGTGTCTTCAGTTCGAGAACAACGGAGATTTACTAAATACCTTGCAGCCTGTTCCCTCTCACTGTCACAATCATAGGCAACTAGATCAGCAGCTGCATTACTGCAGACTAAAGACAAATGCAGCCTAGAGGAGGATCAGAGTGGCTGCCTGCAGTGTATTGCCTTTCATCATATTGCTGATTCCCATTTTGCTATACCAGATGCTGCCAACACCCTTGTCTCTGAGGTACTTCTGTGGTCCTGTGTCTCTCCTGCCTTTCCTCTAGGTGATGTTTCACTGGTGTTTAAATCCACATCCACCTGTTTTTATTATACACAGAGATGGAAACTCTGCCCTGTCATTCTTTTTCATTCTTCAGCTTCCTTTTGTTTTGTCTTAAGTATATTCAAGGGGGAAACAGGAGGAGGGATGGAAAAGGAAGGGTTCGGTCTAGACTTCCAAAGCAATTTCCTTTTCCCAACAGAGCACAGCTCATTTCCTTCCAGAGCGATGTTGCTGAGAAGTTGCACATTTCTTCTCAGCACTGACTTACCTGAAATTTGTTGAGTCAAAGCACAGCTACTAGGTGGGATCCAGAGGACCATAAACAGGAGTGTGTCAGTGTTTTTGTCGCTGCCAAATAGGAGAATAAACAGAGATTAATATAGAAGGGAGAGAACAGTCTAGATAAGCAGCCACAGGGTGGAAATGTTGAAAAAAAATAGACAACTATCTGTAGACACACCTGCACTTGGGCGTTTCTGCACCGTGGGGCCTCACAGGGCTTATTTTTGCCATAAATGTCTCAAGGACAGAGAAGTGAGCAATGTGGAAGTTGATGATTTTCCTTGAGGGTTAATTACAAGGTCTTGCCTTTGGGGGAAAAAAAAAAGGGTAATGGTTTATTGTTCTAAATTTAACTCTTTATACATTGCATTTAGCTCAAGACAAGAGAGTTCATTTTCTTTAAAATGCATTTATATTTGCTGGTTTTTAATAGTATGGCATTTAGTATTATGGCATCCACTCTTACCAGGTTTCTGTGTTTGCTTTAAATCAAACTAATGAATTGGTATGAGTCAAATTAAAACCAGACTGAAAGAGTAGTGTTGTCATGACTGAGCAACTTGCCTCCTCCAGAGAGTTTAATATACTCTGTGCTTAATTTTTTTTCAAATGAATTAAATTCAGTTTGGAAAGGAAATGCTTGGGAAAAAAAAAGATGAGATCATAATCGGTCGACTCCATGGAGTTTCTAATTTAGTTGGTGCTTTTATATGTTTGCTTAAAAGATGAGATTTCTTCTGTGTTGAGAGTGTGTAGAGACATGAGCAGGAAGATGAGCTGGAGTCTATGTGTTAGATGCAAGATAATTATTTCATCCATTCCACTTGGTTTTTGCTTAGCAAAACAATTCACATAGTGTTTATTGTCCTGCCACCAGTAATTGCAGATTAGTGTCTGAATAGCTGATACTTATTTCTGAGTCTGAAAAAGCTCATAACTGATTTATTGTGTTAATTGTCAGAAAATGCACAATGAAACTTTAGAGAAGTACTTCCAAAGTACTAGGTGTTACAGCTACGCAGGAACGTGAGTTAGTTGATATTTTTTTTAGTAGGTGAATAGATGAGGAAACTGCCTTTACATTTTGTCTCAAAAATGAAAGTTCAGCAAACTATAGGCAGAGGAGCTCCAAAAGACCTCCTGCTCCTCAGTCCCCTTGCTTTGAAATCTCAACTACAGAAAACCCTTCTGCTATTAGACACAAGGGGAAACACCACAGTGTTTGCTACTCTCCAGCTAAATTACATTTTTCCATGCAAAGGAAAACACCTGGCTTAGGAAGAGGTTGTGTAGGGCTGAGCATGTTGGCAGGGCACTGGTTACTGCATCCATTCAATCTTCTTTCACTCAGGAGTGCAAACATACTGAGGCCTCATGTTCTAGAGCTGCTGTCTGGTATGGGAGATTTTGTAAGGGCAAGAAAAAGACAATGCAATGTAATGCAAAGACCTTGTTGTGGAGCTCACACTGCAAATTATAGAACTTTTCTGTGAGACTAAAGGATGCTTCTTTTTGCTTGCTTCAGTCAGATTGCAGGAGGCCAGACTTGTACGACTTTTCCATTTGCAGAGGTACCTCTGCAGTGAAAAGATGTGTAGCTGGTAGCTGAAGGTCCTTGAATTCATTATAACTTACTATAATTCATCCAGCTGTGTTGGGCTGGTTGGCTCAAGTTTTCAACAGCTGTAGTGGGCAGGGAAATTTCTGCTCTGTTAAAGGGAATTCTGGCACTCTCAGGTATTCAAGACGAAATGGTGTAAGGGGGAAAAATGGTTATGACATTCTACTGATATAATCTGCAATTGAGGAATCACTGTGGGCTTTTGTATTGCTCCTGAAATTTGTAGCTCTTTGAGGCATGGAATTTTTTTTTTTATTTTGACATGTTTACTGTCTTTGGTCAGTTCCAAGCCTGCATTTATTAGATCAGTGAGGCTGAGAGGCAAAGGTGCTGCTGTCTTAGGGGGAGAATGGATACACAACAAATACAAATGATTTAGAAAATGCTGCTTTTGTAGATATGATTGTGACATTATGCACTCTGACCAAGAGAAGAAGCTGCAATAGTATGTAATGTTTTTACCCTGCCAGAAAAAAGACAGGGCAGAATCTCAAACTTTTGAGTATTTTTTAATCTAATTTTTCCAAATATGCACTCTAGTGGTACTTGGGATAGCAGGAGGAGGATGACTCTTCAGGCACAAATTGAGGTTGAGTGTGTTAGTATGTGTAGATGCTCAGTGTTGCACAAAGCAGGGCAGTTCTAGAGAAAAAAAGCAGCTGTGTTCCTGGAAAGACAGGATTTGAAGCAGTGATATGTTAAGTGCTGAATGAGGCAGATCAAAATACACAGAGGCAGAGATGGAAATTAAAAGAAGGGAAGCAACAGGGTATCTAGCTTTGTTGCCTACCATCTGGAAGGAATGCATAGCCTGTGTTGTGTCCCAGGGTCTGTCAGTGGCATATTGTATGACCTTAATAAAGAAATTGCATCTCAAAGTTCCCAAGGTCTTACATTTGTAAAATGAGAACAATAAGCAAGGTGCCCTGGGTTCTGTGAATAAAAAGGTACTGTATAAAAATTGTTTTAGTACTGGTGATGATAATAAATATGATAACAATGGATTTGTTCTCACCATAATTTTAATTCAGACAGAATAATGTCTTTTTTTCTATGAACAGTGCTAAGATACAGAAAGTTGTAAAGATACAAAACTGCAGTTTCTCTGAAGGTATCACATAGGCACAATCTGTAAGGATTCTGGAGCTCTTTGCCTTTTTCTNCTGGGGGGAAGACTACTTCAACAGTTGGATTCACCAGTTCATGAAGATGGTGATAGAATACTTTGTGTACATCTCATACTACAACCCAGGACACATAGCCCATAGCAGCAAAGTATTTTCAGATCAACGCTTTTCAGCAAAAGTGTTTAGAAATTTCCCAGGAAATGATCAACAAATAAAACACACTGAGAAAGGAAGCTAACATTTACTTTCTCTTTTTGAAGGTGGCTTGTATTTTGCAAAACAAGATAGAAGGGGCTAGATCTCCCATAGCATTAGCATCTAAAGAACAGTATGTCTTACACTGAGCTAACTGTGGTGGAATATAATAGATAAGAAGAGTTGCATTTCTTATTTGTACTTTTGCATCTTAATTATTGTTGTTGTAGCTGACTCTGAGGCAGAATGGGCATAAGGATGCATGGCCTTCTCTATGAATCAGGTCTTGTCTCTCGACCAGTAATCTTTCCTGTCACCATCTCCTTTTCAGTTTCACTAGCTCAAGTAATATGAAGTGCGTTCTCTTTTAAAAACTTTAAGTGCGCCCTTATAAGTCTTTAGATTTGGAAAAAAAAAGCGTAACTGGCTTTTGTTAAATGACCAATCCTTGGTTGCAATCCCTAATTTCAAAACCTGCCTTCTTTCAGCACTGTCAATGAGCTCAGAGGGGCCAGACTTGGGCAAATAACTGTGAGGGTCAGTGGAACTGGAAATGTGCATGTAATTTATATTTCTGGTTAATGCTTTTCTTTTTTCTCTTTGGTACGAATGTGATGAATTCTCACCATCACTAAGCTGGTTGGAAGCAAGCAAAATAACAAGGTTATGCCACAGACAGAGTTTTTTCAGTGTGAAGGAAGACTTGGAGTTTCCTAAACACTTGGAAGAGGAATACTTTCTTCCTGAAACTTCAGGATGTAAATGAAGACTTACTGGGCTGTGTATCCCTTGACTCTTGCTAACTTTACCTAAGCATTTAAGAGGTGCTACAGAAATAAGTGTGACTAGAGAACCACAATGTTCTCAGAAAAAACTTTTTTGAGATGTGACTCTGCCCATTTTATGTCAGTCTGGGAGCCCTGCTAAAGCAAGGAGGAGCAACTCCCTCCATCACAAATGCATAAAATGGGCTGAGGATGGATTGTAAATGTGTCTTCCACATCACTAAATTCTTTTCCTCTTTCCTACCCCTTGCGTCTATATCAGAAACATTGCTGGAAATACATGTGGGAAATTAGCAGAATGTTTGTTTTACTTCTTTTCAAAGTGTTTTCATGGTTTTAGGTGAGTGTTTGACTTATGTTCATTGGCCCTTGCACAAGAGACTGAAAGTTATTTCCTTTTTCCTTAATTAGAGCATGTGGAATATCAGGTTTCTGAGCAGTGAATTTCCTTTAAGGAGATAGGTGAGCATATGTGGTAGAAGTGGTTGTTTTTGTAAACTTGAGAAGTTGGTCCTTCTGTATTTTATAGATACTTTCTTAGGCCAAACTTGTACTTTTCATACAGACAGAAGTGCAATTTTTTTCTTTTTTCTTCCCCACCTCTCCTTTTTTATTTTTGGAATTAAATAGAGAAGTGGGAATTTAGAAATATCTGAGGGAATTTCTAGGAGGGTGGCCATAGGAATGTGGTAGCAAATGTGGTGAAGGCAACAGCCCAACCCTGTTTGTGTGTGTAACTTGATTTCGAGTCTGCAGAGCTGGTGCTGGTGAGAAAAGGGGAAAAAAATTAAAATGGAGGGATTGTGTGCTGTTTTTTAAGGTCATGTATTTTTATATCTGCTGGCTTGTCTGTGTGGGCGGGCAGGTATGAGTCTTGGTCTGTCTTCTTGTGCAATGTCAGGGGGAAGTTCAGGTCGGTGTGGTGCCAGGGCAGCCCACATCCTCCACCCACACAGGCCCATGAACAGTTGCACACATCAATCAGGGAAAACCCTCAGGCCCTGGCACCGTTGGAGCAGGTGTGTGAGCTCACGGTGACATCAGATGACTGTCACAGAGCCATGGGGCAACCACCTGTGCCGGGCCCACGTTCTGTGTGTATCAGGTCTACCTCCTGAAATAAATTCTAGTCTGTGGTGCAGCTCCAGCACTCAGACCACCTATAACCACCCCTGCAAAATGCCATGCTCTTTAAGGTGTCAACCAGTTATAAACAGAGGGAGAGAGGGAAAACCAAGGCTGTGTGCTGCCAAAAGCACATTTTGGCTTTTGACCAAGAAGGAAAAAAAACCCCAGTGTATCTAGCTTTGTTGCCTAGCATCTGGAAGGACTGCAGGGCCTGTGCTATGTCCCAGGATCTGTCAGTGGCATATTACTTTCTGAGAAGCATTGTGGTTCTCTGGTCACACTTATTTCTGTAGCACCTCTTAAATGCTTAGGTAAAGTTAGCAAGAGTCAAGGGATACACAGCCCAGTAAGTCTTCATTTACATCCTGAAGTTTCAGGAAGAAAGTATTCCTCTTCCAAGTGTTTAGGAAACTCCAAGTCTTCCTTCACACTGAAAAAACTCTGTCTGTGGCATAACCTTGTTATTTTGCTTGCTTCCAACCAGCTTAGTGATGGTATTTATCACATTTGTACCAAAGGTGTGTTTCAACCTGTTTGTAGCAGTCTCTCCTCTCAGAACCTAGAGGACAGGATGCACATGTACTTCCACCTGCAGTCTAAAACGTGCTCATGAACAAGTGTATGAATAAAATAAATTTAAAGGGCTTATTAAATTATTTTATCTTTACACCTAAGCAAGAGATAGCAGGATTTTAAGAAGGAATGGTATTAATCACTATAGCAATCCCTTCTAAGGAAAAAAAAAGCACACTTTTTCATCCATTAAAATACTGTAGCCTTCCTGATTACATGCATTCACAGACATACAAAATTACAGGGTAAGGGCCTGCTTGGGAGCAAATTCCCCCTATATTGCCATGCCAACACCGTTCATGCTGTTCCATTTCACCAAGAGATAATAATAGACACAGATGCCTAGACCCATGAAAGGAGGTGTCTTCAGTTCTGCTGTGCAGAGTTGTTAGGAGCAGTACCACAATTCTGACTTCTGCGAGCTTTTCCAGCTTTGAAACACTGTTTTATTTAGTGATGAAACGTAATGACTTAGCAAATGTATAATTAAGTATTGCCATGAGTGTAGCTTACATAGATAATGAGACCGTCTTCAGCTATGTTACATAAGGCTTGGTAGGTGTGCCATCTGTGGAAGGAGTCTGAGGCTCTCTGGCTTAGGATGTGAACCCACCACTGCTGAACTGTTAAGAATCTGCCTGTAGGGAGAAGTCTCCTGTTCCCCCACTCCTTTATTTTTCTTTTCTGCCAATAACTTCTCTTGAAAACAAACTCTTAGACCAGCTGTTTCAGGGTCTTGTTTTTTTGCTTTTCCTATAAAAGCTGTTCCCTGCTTGTTTCACCCTCAGGAGCCACATGGGTAGTGGTTCTGCTTTAAGGTACACGAATTGCTTTGCATGCATAACATTGCATGGGTGTTGACTGACAGGCTGATGCACAGGAGAACAACCCTGCGATGATTACAAAACAGATGTTCTTGGCTTTACCAGCTCTGAAGAGGTTTGCTACTTTACCATCAAAATGAGCTCACTCTCTTAATCAAGTTTTCACAGGGTAAGGGCAGAAGAGGCAGATGGTGGAAGAAATCAAGGGAGACAGGGAGAGAAGGAGAAGAAAAGAAAAAAAAAAAAATAAGGGAAATATTTGTCCGGCTTGATAGTGTTAAATGAAAACATAAAGAAAGAAAGGAGGAAAGCAACGTTTGGAGAGCAAAGAATGACCCAACAATGTGACCTCTGTTTTTCCCAAGGGCTTCTAACTTTGAAACCAAAGCTGCCTTTAATGTTCACCAGGTGCCATCAGGGTGTTTTGATTGCCTTTATGGAAGGGAATTAGCCCCATAGCTTCAGCATCTGCACTTCAGTGAACTTCAGGGACAGGGTGTATTCTTGTTCAGATCATAACCCTTAAGGTTCAAAGGCCATGAGCAGCTAAATAATTAATTCTGTTACTTCCACAGGAGGCAATCAACAGAGACCTACACTTCACATTGGTTTATTACAGGAATTTTTCCAGTCCTTGCTCAAACAGCTTCTGCCTGAGCATCTCTGAACAGACAGCTGGAGCAACTGGAAAGTGGGGCAGACACAGCACAGAAGCAAAGCTGGCAGTAAGGTTATTCCTCATGCTAAAATAATACTCTGAAGTTTGTATTTTGTCAGCTGAGATTATAGTTCAATTTCTTGGAAGAAGTGAGATGCTATTTTGCTGAAGATGTATGGCTCTCTGTCCCCTGTTGTTATATAGGCAAATTGTTGGTACTTATCCTCTTTCTGGCTGCTTCCTCTCCATAGGTAGTTGTGCCTCTGATATTACCTAGATATCTCAGCCTTGCTTGTGACCTGAGAGTAGATTTTAGCTCTTCAGGCAATTGTCTTGTCCTGCAGATGATGGATTTATAGGAATATTGCATATTGTCAGTAAAAAGAAACAACTGAATGATCAGTGGGGTTTTTACTCCCCCACCCCCTTTCCTCTGAGAGAACCAAGAGCTAACCTTTTCTGGACAACTCCCCGTCCCCTTGTGAAGCTTAGGAAATTCAAGCAGCTCATCTAATCCTGTGGTGCAAAGGCTGTGTTGCAGCAGGGAGGAAGGTACGATAGGTGACATATCCTCAACAAAAGATTTTTTCTGGGAGGAGGTCCTAGGGCTACCCAAGGGCCAGCTAGGATCATTGAATTGTGGGTCACTGGCATAGTGGGGTGAGTAAGATTGCCTTGAGAGGTTCTGTCCAGCAATGACTCTTCAATATCTTTGGCTTTCTCAGCCTTAGTACTGTAGCAAATACATGCTTTAGGAAGAGAATATGATAGTATCTCTAATACATCTGGTTGAACTGCAGGACCTCATGGATCCAGGTGTGCAACAGGATGACCGTGCCTCTTCTCACAAGTGGCTTTTTTTACCCAATATCTGTTCATTCTACTGTCACCTCCCATAGCCAATTATCTGGTTTACAGTCCATTAATTTCCAAGTATAGGACCAGAGTAACTTCAAGAAGAGATGGAGAAGGCGTTTGAAAGGGCCTGAAAAGTTTGCAAATTTGGAAAAAAATGGCTGCAAATGGTCATCATATTTGACAATTCATGGCACTCCAGTGAAGTTTGCACTGACTGGAAAATGGGAACCATAAAAGGGAAAAAAGGAAGACCTGAGAAACCGCAGGACAGTCAGTCTCACCTCAGTGCCTGACAAGATTGTCAGAAAGATCCTCCTGGAAAGTGTGCTAAGTCATGTGGAAAATAAAGAGGCGATTGGTGGCAGCCAACATGGTAAGGGCAAATCATGCCAGACAAATTTTGTGACATTTTGGTTTCTGTATTGGTGGATAAGGGAAGAGCAACTGTTGTCATCTACCTGGACTTGTGCAGAGCATTTCAGGCTCTGAGCAGACCTTAGAGCAGCCTCCCAGTACCTAATGGGAGTCTACAAGAGATCTGAAGACGGAATTTGTACAAGCGCCTGTAGTGGTTGGGCAGGAGTGAACAGCTTCAAACTGAAGGAGGGTGTGTTCATATTAGATGTTAGGGAAGAAATTTTTTTATGAGAATGATGAGACAGTGGAACAAGTTGGCCAGAGAGCTGGTAAACATTTCTTCTCTGTCAACATTCATGTTGAACGGGTGTTTGAGCCAGCTGGTCTAGTGGAAGGTGTCCTTTCCCATGGCAGGGGTGTTGGAACTGGATCTTTAGGAACCCTTACAACCACAACGGCTTTATGATTCTGTGGCTTGGAATGTGGATGTGCACCAAAGATCCAAGAGTGCTAGCATTCACTGAACTGCTTGTGATAATGTTGTGAATACTCGCACTTCATATTGTGGCACAAATTGCATCTTGTGTAAAAGCACTGAATTTATGCTGCAGTAGTGCTTCTTATTTAAAGTGAAAAATGACTGCATAAAGCTGTATTTGAATCCAGAGGGAGCATTTTATTAATTAGTAAATAATGATATGATGAGATTGAATCATAATGCCTTTTCTTTTCCAATTTTTCTTTGAGGAGTGCCTGCTATGAAAGTGTGTGCACAAATAAATTGTTTCCTTATGTCTCTAAAAACATGTTGTAAATCTTTAATTTAATTTTAATGACAATGACAGTTTAGAAAGGAAACACCATTCATAGACAAGAAGTATAGCAGTAAGATTTTAATTTTATGAGTTTTAAATAAAATATTAAAAACATATTGTGGAGTCACAATATTAGCATGCGTATATATAGATATATATTTTTATCTTGTTAACATTAAACTATGTTTGGAAATTTTCTTGAAAATTCCCAGTGCAGGTGCAAAATCTAGGTTCCTGTTCTTTTGACTTCATGTTAGGATAAAAAGCATGCAGTTGATGAGTGGGATTTAATAGTGCTACAAGCATAGCTGTGTGGTTTGGGGCCCATTATAGTCACTAGGGAGATTGAAGTGTACTGAAAACCAGAAAATCTCGACAAGCCTTTTAAATGAATTGTTGAAGTCCTCTAAGAGGATTTCAGAATAAAGGTATCTGTATGCACTCACATGTGTGGGGAAACCTGAGCACATATGTGCATTCCTGGGCCCTGGTGTAATTTCATGTAAAACTAGCATAAACAAAGCTTGTGTTACTGTAAAGTGCATGTTGACTTGGATAGTGCCTTCCAAATCCATTCAGAGCCGTTATTAGTGTAGGACACTTCTGATGGGGAACACAGACCTTCTTCAGTTGCACCAAGTGATTTTTAAGGATGCTTCAACATTGGGGACTGAATAATTGAACCTGGAAGAGAGTGTTTCAAAGTAGATTTGAAAGAGTAAGAGCAGCTGCTCCATCTTGGAAAAAATACTGACTCTTTTTGTATTAAAGTTGTTTCTCACATAATTAAAAATAATAACTTAGTGTTTATGAAGTCATCTCTAGTTTGTATTCAAGAGGAAGCTGCCTCAATATTTGCAGCTGAAAGGTTCTCCTGCTGCATTCCCAAATTTAACCTTCAGCTTCATTTCCCCGTAGCATAGTTCTGGTTGCATTGTGAAATGAACAACTGATATAATCTTTACTACTTTTATTTATTTCTGCACAAAGAATTTTGTTTCTGTGCTAGAAGAAAAACAGTATTTTGAATTGTTTCCACTAAGGTACGGCTAGAAAAAAAATAGAAGTCAGAAGAGAATTCTCATTATTTGCATTGAGAAAATATCAAATAATTCAAATACATACATGGCAAAAAATTTTCGGAAATTTTGACCATGCTTCTAAATGGTCACAAGAATCTCTATGTTTGTATGAGTGAATAGAGAAAAGCTTACACTCAGATGTCCTGAAGTTAGTGTTCTGGATGTATTTTGAGTGGTTGTTTTTTTACATTTTTACTCCTCTTGCAAATTAGTTCACAAGGTTATGAAGACATAGGTAAACCAATGAGTTCATGAATTTGAGATCCTATGCCTATAGATGTGTAAGCAATTTTTTTCATGTTGTAAAGGGGATATGAAATGGAATCATAGAATGGTTAGGGTTGGAAAGGACCTTAAAGATCACCTAGTCCCAACCTACCTGCCATGGGTGGGGACACCTTTCACTAGCCCAGGTTGCTCAGAGCCCCATCCAACCTGGCCTTGAACACTTCCAGGGATGGGGCATCCACAGCTTCTCTGGGCAACCTGTGCCAGTGCCTCCTCACCCTCACAGCAAATAATTTCTTCCTAATATCAAATCAAACCTGCCCTCTTTCAGTTTGAAATCATTGTCCCTTGTCCTGTCACTATCTGCCTATATAAAAAGTTCCTCTCCCTCTTTTAAATAAGCCTCATTAAGGTATTGGAAGGCTGCAAAAAGATCTCTTCTCTGGGCTAAACAACTCCAACCCTCAGCCTTTCCTTGTAGGAGGGGTGTTCCAGCCCTCTGATCATCTGGCAATTCACCAGTATGAACTGCCAATGAGTGTTAGAGTAGACAAAGTTTGCACCATCAATTATGTCGTGTCTTTGAGATATTGTGGATTTAACATATTTAATATATGTAAAACATGACATTTGAAGAATGTGGTGATGAATGAAGAATGAGATCCATGGTGATTTTCTGTGCATGTATCTGATATGAAAACTTTTTTGCAAACAAAAGCTGTTCCTTTCTTATTGTCCAGATATCCACAAATAAAGAACAAAATGAGAGAAGGTGTTGGTAGTTATTATTTATGTTTGTTTGGTGTACCTAGTTTGTTCAAATAGCCAATTTACTGCTAGTGACAACCTGCTCCCTGACGAGTAATTCCATCTTAAGTGTGAAAAAGAAGATACTGGGATAGATGTAATTCAACTTCTGGAGGAATTGCTCATTTTAGTGGCTGCTTCCTTTGAAAATTCCTTTAAGATTAGTAGGACGTTAAGACCCAGAGAAGTGAAAATGCATTTGATGACAAGAGAACAGAGGTATGGTACTGCAGTGCTTAAAGCAAAGACAGCTGATGTGGGAGATGACAGAACTCTTGGGGAGATATCTATGCCATAATTGCTGCTTTCTAAGTGTAGCAGCTCAAGAAAATAAATCTCTGGATCATTCTTTAAAAAAAAAATAAAATTGCTGTGTTGAAGCACAGTGTGATTTTTTTTTAACTTGACTATTGACCTCGGAGTTCCTAAGGGAGAGAGAATAAAAAAAGGTTGGATTGTGAAGTACTGGCACACCTTTGGCTACAGTGTGCAGGTGGGTGTAAATGTAATAATGCTGTAGACATATGAAAAAGGGGCAGAGTAGATGGGTACATCTGCTGACAATCTTTCTTTTTAATTTGGAGCCACCTGAAGGCAATAAGTAGCTGGATAATAACTCGATCCCCATATGGCTTCCGGTCTTTCAGATTAAGAGTGTGCAGCAGGGGGAGGGAAAAAGGAGTCTGCTTCTGTTTGCCTTTTTTGTGAGCCTGAGAACATTTCCTGTCTGCTTGGTGATGGGAAATGTAACCAAAACAGGCATCAATGAGTGACATTTCTCATGGCTGGTTTTTGACACTGAGTTTTCTGTACCACCTCAGAGATGCTGCAACGTGCATGAAGGGGAAAGGAGGCCAGACTTTTACCATGCTTTGCAGATAACTCACTTCAGTATTTTACCTTGTTGGTTTCTGAGTACATGTTGCATCCTGTCTAAAATACATTTCCCAGTTATAATTCCTTAGAGTCCACTATTGCAAGGAACAGGTAAATATTGTCCAATAAAATACATGTATTTCTGTGACTGGTGTATTTTGACATAAGGAGTTTTACTTTGGTTTAGAATTTATATATAGACTCTCTACTTATAGTTTCCACATTTTTGCGTTTGTAGCTTCCCATACTTTCCTTCCTGTCTGTGTTCTCATATTTCCTTTCTAAATTATAGATATGAGGAAAAAAACATTTTCCTTGAAAAGGGCTTCACTTTTCAGGATAATCTATGGCCATTTTAAGAAAAGTCAGCAGTTTGCAAGGGTGTTGCCAAGCATGGGATTATATGAAATGGGACTGTAGGAAAAACAAACCAAAATCAACAGCCCTCAGAACTCTGCAATTTTGAGATGGATAGTGCTAGGAAAAAAATGCCCATCCTGCTTGTTTTTCTAGGAGGGTTTTGTGCCAGATTATAGTACTTGCTCTCTCTCTGTCAAAATAGGTTTTGCAGTGCACATTCACCTGCCGTGAAGGGCGTGGCAACGGAAGAGGGATGGCTGACTGAAGAAAGGAACAACAGTGAGGGAATTTGTACTTTGGCTGTGTTTAGTATTGATGCTACACTAAATCACTGTATACACAGGTTAGGAGTATAGATTAGGATGTTATATCAATATTGGCGACTATACTAGAATCTGTTGCCCTATCGAATTGTTTAATTGCTTTAATTGAGAGCATGTGAAGATATGCAACTCTTCAGGAAGAATTTGTGAAGGAGACAGTTAAGTTACCTCTTTTTTTGACCTGTACCGAAAGATATCCTTCTATTTGTTGGAGATGAGAATTCAGAGTTTCAGTTTGGAAGTGACACAAGCATGGACAAGTGAAAGCTGCATTTCTCTGAGAAATTATGCTGGGGTTTTTTGTCTTGGAAAAATGTGAAATAATGAGACATACTTTGCTCTCCATTTCCCCCTCCTTTTTCTAGTATCTAGAATACAAAGTTTAGGTGGCTCTTTGTTGACTTTCTGTAATTTTTGTCTGCAGATTACTGTGTCTTCCAGTTCAGCAGTGCATGGTAGATACTGTTGCAGAGTAAAACTCTAGCTTCTTCTCATGAGTTTTAGGGAGAATGTGCAGCATGGGTGAACAGGTTCCAGAAAACCCAGTGGAAGCAGCTGGGAACTCCATCCTCTGGACTCTGGTTTAGGACCTTAGCAATTATCTTCCTTTCCCTCAGGGGGGTTTTAGGCCCTGCAGGAATGCGTTACCTGTCCCTACACAGACAGGGTGCTCATAACATACAACAGCTCAGAAGTTTCTATGATGTTGTGAGTTGCACATATGTTTATATGCTTGTCTATCCATAGTTATTTTTAAAAGAGAAGGCTTGATATTTTTCTTTTGACATATTTCTAGATGTTATTTACAAGGTCAGTTTTGCTGTTATTACTTCATCTTCTGAGAATGCTGGGTAAGCATTACATTTGATGTGGCAAATTCTTGCTGCTCTACATATTTTCCTGTTAAATGTTCTTCACAGAACTGTATGATGGAGCTCAGACATAGTTTGTTTTACCAGATAGGGAAAGTAATGAAATTCTAGTCTGAAATAATGATACTGTGATGTTGATCCATGTTTGAGAGAGATTTGGTACCTGTATTGAGCCAAGGCTCTGCTTTGACAGTGGACAGGAAGATTGTGTCTGAACTAAGAAGTTAAACTTGCCTGGGAGTATCCTCTGGCATGGAGGATTCGGACAGCCCATGATGAAATCATGTAGCTCTTACCCTCCAAAAGAAGGTGACCACATCCAATCTTATGGGATTTATCTCTGGGCTGTGTTTTTCCCCTGTGGTGCTGGGGAGTCTGCCAAACCTCTGCCAAGAACTTGTGTAATAACTGAACTGCAGAGACAATTAAAGTCCACTGTCTGGGTTTGCTTCTTGGCACTGTTTAATTTGCTGATGAAGAAGAGGCCAAAGAGGAGTGTTTGACTACTTATCTCTGGCTGTGTTTATTGAGTATCAGCACTCCAACTGATCCATCTTGTGTTTGGAAACTCATTTTGTCTTATCACTGCTGAAAATTTTGTTATGGTTTTGCATTAAAATGACACACATGCTACTTCTGCATATCTCTTGGAGGGAAAAAAAAAAAAATTGAAAAAGCAGCCAGCCTCACTGGCTGTTATACATGAGGCTCTGGGGTGACAGAACTGAAAGAAGTTGCCTTTTCCATGAGGAACTTTTTGCCCTTCCTGTAAGATTTCAGGGTATGATAGTGATTTCTTTTCGCCATAACTTATAGTAAGCTCTTCTGTGTGCTTTGAGTGCAGGCCTGGTATGTGTGTGTCTCTGCATACTCACAAACTGCATGCATCGCCCATGTATGGAGGAGTTCCGTAGTATCTATGGATGTTTTCCAGTGGTTGGCATTAAGTGACAGTGACAGGTCACGTGTGTGCTGAGGCTTGGGCCCAGCAGGAGGTGGTGCATATGCACCTTCAGCATTAACACAATCGACATCGGCGCAGGAGAATGGTGGCTGGGCCTTTCCTTAGGAAACATATGCCAAAACTATTATCAGAGTCTACGTCATGGCCTGCAGCAAACTGAACAGGATGTTAATGAGGAGGGAATTGTGGAAGGAATCTGAATGCATCCCATATTATTGAAAGAGAATGCTGAATAAACAGATTATTTCCATTATGGTGCCCAGTCAGCAATCTCAGTATTTCGATCTTGATCAGGTGTATGCTGATAAAGGTTTATTTTTCATTACTTAGTTGATACAGGTTTGGGGACATTTTAAATTCAATAAATAAATAAATAAATAAATGCAAACATCTGGGAGGCTATAAAAGACTGTGGAGCCAGGACAGCTCATTATTTCTCCTTGACAAAGAACTCTCTGGTGCATCCTGTGATGCCTGTGACAGTGTGTAATGAGGCACTCCACCATGTCAAACCCAGAGCTGTAATTCTGTCTTATCTGCTGCAATAATGAGACTTTTTGCACTACTGAACTCAGCAGAAGTTATAGGTATAAAGAAGATGGTGTGCGTTTTGCAACTATTTACAACAGGTGGAGGTCAAGGAATTCAAATTGATAGTTTTTTTCCTTCAAGCACCTTGCTTCAGAACCTAGCTTGGAATTTGTGTTGATGATTCAAACAGTGCCTGGTACTAATTTAATTTCATATTTGGCAATTTTCCTTAGTAGTCTTTGTTCAATATTTCATTGCTTACTTTGCTTCTATTTGTTCTTCCTTTATCTTTTTCTTCCTGGGTCTCTTCCCCTCCCTGAAGGTTTGCCTGAGTAGAAAGGGTGAGATAGCTAAAATAAATACCATTTGTGATAACAGCTGTCCATTTAAAGCAACTTTTTAGTTGTGTTTTAGAAAGCAAAATACCAAAACAATATCAAAACACATATTTCTTCTTCCAAGATGCCAGCTGTTAAGCATCTGCATTTTTATGGATTGATCATAAATTCAACATTACTATTAGCTTGATGTCCCTTGAAATGTTAGGCTGTTTATTCATAAAATTAATTAAATATGGCCAATGCCTTAACAAGTCCATTTTGCCATTAATTTTCATCTGCCTTGTCTTCCCTGGACAATGGATGTGTTTTTTCTTACACCTTGGCTAAGGTGCAGTAACTAACATGAGGTAAGCTATAGTTGTAATATGAGTTAGCAGGGTGACATGGCTCCTGGCCTCTTGGCAAAGTATTCACATACTCCCTTGTCTTTGTGACGGTTTTACCAAATGTCAGCTCATGTGTGCTAAGAATAGGTCTTGCTGCTCTCTGCTTCAACAGAAGTGACCTCAGCCCTGACCTGGAGCTTCCCTGTCTCGGGTAGAGATTATTCATGTGCCAGAGCCATTCCTGCCGCAGCTCCTTAGCCCCCTGAGGTGGAAATCTGTGCCCTGGTCTGCTGGAAATGAGAGCTTTGGTGATGCAAACCTATCGAACAGCCCTCGACTGGCAGTCACTGTCACTCATTGTCAACCTGAGCTTGTTTTGAGGAGCCAGCTACTGGTAGAAGGCTATTGAAAACATTTATTTTTTTTGTTCTGAAATTTTCCTTTCTAGGGAAGTTAATATCAGGTACTCAAGAAAGGGAGAAGTTGGATCTGATCTATTTGTTTTTGTGCCACACCATCATTCCAGGTGACCTAGTTTAGGATTGTGATGAGATCTGAAGAGCAGAGTATTGAAAATGTTGTTTGTGAGAGCCTGTGTGCCAGAAAGTATGGGGTAAAATCATCTAAATGAGATGCTAGATGATCTGTAGAATGCATCTCTCAGTAAATACAATGGATTTATTTTTGTTAAGAGGAACACAATGAACCTCTCACAGGAATGGACTCTTCTAAGGCAGGGGAAAAAAAAAAAAAGAAAAAAAAAGAAAAAAAAAGTAGATGCTTTTGTTCTTTTAAGGGTTAAGCAGAAGAAATTTTTTGCAGTACCCCCTAGTTGAAGCTGTCATGGCAGTTGTTATTGCCAGCCTACTCTAGATTCAGATCTAATGATGGAATATTGAACAAACTTCTGTGTAAATTTCTCCAGAAATAAAATAACTTTTTTAGTTTGTTTGAAAAGAATAATCATGAAGATGTGGTTTTATTATTGTAAATCAAGATCCAGAAACTGAAAGTCCAAAATACTCCTGTTGCTTCCATCTGAAAATCAAGGCCTGTCAGGTGGTATCACATCCACTCCCTTCTCAGCTTTATTTGACCCAAGAGGAAATTCACTGAAATGCTTGCTAACCTTTACTGAGCAAGAGGAGTAACTTAATAAACATGATTTTTCCCCGGGGGAGTTTTACTGCCTGATGTAGGTTTAGGTTTCCCTCTTGACATTTTTCTACCCATGTTCTGATTCTTCCAAAGAACACAATAAAGAGGGTAGTTGTATTGATGTTCCTCTGGAAGAAACACAATATTTGTTGATCAGGGCCTCAGCCAAACAATTGCACTATGCATAAGCCAGTAAGAAGGGCAGACTTCTACTGTTCTCAGTTTGCAAGGGGGATGTCATAAACCATATGACTTTTCATTATCTCATTCTTTATAGGGAAAAGGTGAAGTATGAGCAATGATGAGGAAACAGAATGTTTTTTGCTTTTCCTTAATGCATCCTGCTAGTAAATTTGTACTGACTGCTGGTCATGTTATAAAATGAATGAATAAAAGATGAATAAGGATTATTTACAGAAGGGAAGTTGCCTTGCATTTTGTTTCCTCATCCTAATTCTGGTTGATGACATCCTCTAGTTAATTAGTTAATTTCCTTGAGTAAAACTCATAATAATCTGTTACTGATTTTCAAAGTATTAAAATAAAAAAAAAATGTTCCCCTCTTTTCTGTCCTTGCTTAGAGTAGAATCCACATCTCTCAAATGGAATACGTGCATGACTCTATTGATTTTTCTTCTCTTAGTCTACATCCATTAACCACAATAAATTCCATATTGAAATAATAAATGTGTCTTCCCACCAGGAGAATGGCATTGCTTTCCTTTTCACTTCCAGACCTGAGGTATTATTTGTGCTTGTTTGCTTGCTGTGTTAGCATTTCTTTGCAACTCATGTCACCAGAAAACTCCCTTGACAGAAATCCTCCACTTTTTAATTGTCCCACTCCTGCCTCAGTCACTGTAAGGGAACATCTCAGGCCAAGGGTGTTATGCCTAGAAATAGAGCTGATAGCCTGTTTAATAGACTTGCAGGCTGAAGTAAATAACACAACTCCATCAATAAGAGGTGAAAATTCAGACACAATTTTATAGATGGATTGGTCTGGCTAGTGCTAACATTTTTCTTGTTTTTAAAGCCTATGTTTTGAGACACATAATGACACATGCAAATGCATGGATATGTGTGCTTAATAAAACAGAATTTTTTTTGACTGGTTGGATATCTAATTCTCTACAGAAAACAATGGTAATGAACACGAAGCCATGACTTGTCAAATCATTTTAGTTCAGTTTTACATTATACCCTGATATATCTCTGCTTTGCCCTCTGATGTGTACACTACATTATGTTGCACATTACTTCTTAACAATCATGCAAACAGTACCCATCCTTGTACCACTATTGGACAGGAAATTTACAGACTATGGGTCATTGTTATCCAAATAACCTCACTGTTGTGATTTTAATAAAGAAAAGTGAAATGTGGTTAATACGGGATGTTTTGGTATTTTTGAATTATTTTTGGCTTTCAAAGAGTATAGTTCAGTTTTCTGGGCCAAAGGACTTCATTCTTAATGCTTCATACTTCATTTTTTAAAATGTTATCAAACGTGGAAAGAGATTTTTTTTGTTTGTTTTCTTGACTTAATATGCTTTAACTTCAGGTACAGATTTTTTTTCCCCTATTGGTTCTTTATTGGTAGGGTTACTTTACAGATAACTGGGTGCATTGTAGCTTAACACGACATGGGGTGCTGTCTTACTGCTTCAACTTTGATGTAGGCAAAATTGGAGATTCTACCTGATCATTTGCATAAATAGTACTTAACTTTCTCTTCCATAGCTTTTTCTAGTCAATCACTTGGAAGTGGACACAGAATAAAACCTCAGCTATCAAGTTCTGACTAATGCATTTTAGAATTCTGGTTTGCATCCCCTGGTGTACATCTTCTTCCCTTGATTAAGATTCATTTCCTGTCATGCTACATTTTGATCAGCTTAAAATGCATGAAAGTATAGATATACAATAATAAAAGACTTTTAACATATGCTTTAGCTAAGGCATGTTAACAGCTCACTTTTAAATCTCTGTCTAGAAAAGCCTATGGCACCATTCCACATTGACTTGTGTATAAATAAGGGAAGACCTTTAACTCCATCCTTGGATGCTCGGCCAGGCATCTGTCATATTTTATGATTCATAGTCTAATGAATAATTTCGTGCCCTATGTTTTAACCAGAAGAACTGAATCTTTTCATTTAGAGCTGTATGAGTAAGTGGAAAGTCACAAAACTGAGACTTCTGCAGGTGAATTACTGCTGGTAATAAACTAAGGTTTAAATCAAAATATGAATTTGCTTGCTTGCTAAAGATACAATTTTTTTTCTGGCAAATTGTTCTGTGCTTATTGTGTCTCAGTTCCTATACTGTTCACAATGCACACTCTGTTTTCATTGATTATACATAGCCAGTGTGCACATGATTTTTACTGTGGAACAGCATACAAACTACACACAGATTTTGTATTTCCAAAATTGACATGGCAATGGCGTATTCTTCAGTATTTGTGGCAATTTTATCAGGATAAAATAACCCTACTGCAACCTCAAATTAATTTCTTGCAAAGGACATTTCTGTCCCCCTCCCTGTTCATTGGAATGATGTTGAAGGGCCTCTGCAATTATCTGAAGTTACAAAACACACTAGAAAAGAAAATGAAGCAGGAGATGGTACTGGTTCTAACCAAGGGCTGATTACACTTCTGAGAGATAGGTCTTGGCAGTAAATTACCTTAAGCCTTGAGGAAAGTTTCATAACTGTTAATGATTTATATTATTTGATACACTGAAAAGAAGGAATTCTGCCTTATATAGTGTAATTCATGCCAATAACCCTCTACAAATAAAAATATAATGTATGTTTAAGGTCTGAGAATTGGGATATTTTGATCAAAACTAATGCAAATGTATTGTTATTGAATAGCAGTAATAATGAACAAAATAAGCACAAGAACAGCTAAAGAAAAAGTATGTATCTTTCCCCCTGCCAAGTGCAATATTTGAATGCACTTGCTGGTCGTAGAGCATTATTGACATGACTTTGATTACCAGTGATAATCGCTTCCTTCTCTGGTCCTAAAAGACCATGCTTTTAAAAGCCATCTCCCCTTCTGCATTCCTGAAGTATGAAGGGATTCATAGATGGGACGTGACACTAGAAATATCCTTATTTATAGGGCTGAAGAAGATCTCTTTTACACTCAGATAACCTGTTACACTGGGCAAGAAGTTCTGGTCGTAAAATTGCTTTTGGCTTTTCCATCATGCTGTGAGTCAGTTAATATTACAAGAGAAAAGAGATGAGATACAATAGTGACAAGCAGCAAGTTAAAGCCTTACTTAGTCTGCTATAATTGGAGAATATTATAGAAATTGTGAAAGGGAAGCATATAGGGATTTTCCATTGAACTATGTACTTAATTTCTTTTAGGTGCAAATCCAAAGGATATATGAATCAATGACAAACAACATGGTTGCCCACATGTCCAAGATACTGTCCTGTCCCTTGCGGAGATCCAGTTACTTGACCTGAACCCAAGTTCCTAATAACAATACATTTTTAAATGACTCATCAGTGCTCTGAGAAAATGCAGGATATATGTGTCACAGCAAGAAAAAATAAGGCAGTAAACTTATATAACATTCTCAAGTCTTCAGATAAGTTTGAACCAAATACTCCATTCTGTCACATTCTGTTCTCTATTACCAGCTTAGCTTATTTCTTTTTTTTATTTATTGACAGGATTAAGGAATAAATTTCTACTTGTTTTTACACATATTTTGAAATAATTGTGGTTATAACAAAACTTTAAGTAAAATGCTGTGAAAACATTTTGTATGTGCTTAAGAAAAGACACAAAATAGGGTTTATGACTCTGTCATGTAGCTGAACACATCTTTATATTATTTAGTCTTTTGTTTTTGGGTCTTGCCCTAAAACCTTTAAACAGTGCAACCCATGGAAATCCAACAACGTGGGAATTAAGGCTGGGCCAACATATCTTATGGTGAAAAGAAAGAAAAAGGTAAATCAGCATTCTGATATAGTTGAAGGTGAGTAGAGGTGATTGGAGGACCCCTTGCCTTCCTCAGTTTTCTTGCTTTCCAGCCTGTGATGTGTGCCACAACTTACAGCTGGAGCTGTTTGTGAGCGGGACTCACGTAACATCAACAAAAAGAGCAAGAAGGAGGACCTAAGAACTACTGACCAGTCAGCCTTACCTAAATCCCTGGAAAGGTGATGAAGTACCTCTCTCTGGAGGACACATGGAGGACAAGAAGGTGACCAGGCATGGTCAGCATGGATACACTAAATCTGAATGACGCTTAACCAACCTGATTGCCTTCTACGATGAAAAAGCTTCCTGGATGGGTGAGGGGAGAACAGTGGATATGTTTATTCCTTGCCTTTGGCAAGGCTTTTCACACTGCCTCTCACAACATGCTCATAGGCAAACTTTGGAAGTGCGGACTGGATGAGTGGGTACTGGGTTGGATTAAGAACTGGCTGAGTAGCAGATCCCAGAGGATCATGACCAGTGACAGCATCTAGTTAGAGGCCTGTCACTAGTGGTGACCCCCTGGGTTCTGTACTGGGCCCAGTATTGTTTAACTTATCCAAGTGTCTTGGATGAAGGGGCAGATGCCTCCCTAGCAAGTCCACTGATGATCCAAAGCTGTGAGGAGTGTCTGACACCCTAGAGAGCTGTGCAGCCCTTCAGAGGGACCTTGACAGGCTCGAGGGATGGGCAGAGAGGAGCCTTCTGAAATTCAACAAAGGCAAGTGCAGGGTCCTGCCACTGGGGAGGAACAACCCCAAGCACCAGCACAGGCTGGGGGCTGACCTGCTGGAAAGGAAGGACCTGGGTGAACAACAAGCTGTCCGTGAGCCAGCAGAGCCCTGGTGGCCAAGAAGGCCAATGGGATCCTGGAGTATATTAGGAAGAGAATTGCCAGCAGGTCGAGGGAGGTGATCCTGCCCTTCTGCTCAGCCCTGGTGAGGCACATCTGGAGTGCTGTGTCCAGTTCTCAGGTCCTTAGGACAAGAGAGACATGNCCTTAGGACAAGAGAGACATGGAACAATTTGAACAGGTCCAGTGGAGGGCAACAAA
>VXBB01017626.1:523982-544028 GCA_013399915.1 Illadopsis cleaveri | reverse complement strand
CTGCCGCTGAAGTGGACGTGACATTGCCTGACTCTTTTATCCAAGCTCCCAGTTTTGATGTTTCCATAGATTCCTCTACTTGTAAAGAAGAGGGAATTGGTAAATCTAAACCTTCTGCTTTTAGAATGCCTAAAATTTCTTTTTCTAAAGGTTTCAAACCGCATGCACAAAACCAGCCTGTATTTGGTGTTTCTGTTTCAGAAACGCCTTGTCATTCTTCAACAGATGAAACTTCTGTTCCTATTGAGAGTATTGGATCTAAACATTTGTCTGACATTAATGGAGAAAGTGTATCTAAAAGTGCTAAATTCAGGGTTCCTAGCATTGGTTTCTCTAAAGCTGAATTTACTTCGTCTAAAATTGATCTGGGGTCCTCATTACGAAAGGGAGACATTACTCTTACTAAATACCAAATCAATCTAACAGAATCTCAATCAAAAATAGCATCTCTTGCTGATGAAAATCTTTCAGATTTTGAAATTTTAAGTGAAGATGGTTCTGAGGAGCAAGGAGATTTTAAGGTAGAGGGCAAAACAACATCTGCTGAAATATCTTTGGTTGACACAGAGGTCACTGTTAAAATTCCTAAATTCCGAAAACCAAAATTCAGAATTCGATCTAAGGAAAAGGCATCTGAAACTGACACTGGTTTTAACGTGGAATCTGAAATTTCCAAGGGAAAGATAGCATCTGGTGTGAGTGATCCTGATACTGAAAAACCAGCTCAAATATCTGATGCCCAACTTGGTGTAAAGTTGCATAAGCCTTCACTTGAAGTTGTTCTGGATGCACCAACAATGGATTCAAGACTCTCACCCCTGGAGATTACCTTACCAAAATTAGAAGCAGAAATCCATGGCCCAGATTTAGAGTGCAAGGCAGAACAAGAAGTAGTTACAGGAGAGAAGGGTACTGAAGAGAAAGAACACAAATTTAAATCATCAAAATTCAAACTGCCTTCATTTAGGTGGTCACCAAAGAAAGAAGCTATTGCTCCTTCTCACGTTGAGGAACATTTGGACGGACCCACTTTGTCCACTTTATCTGGAGACATGGGATCTGAATCAACTTTTCCTACTCCTGAGAATCAATACCTCCATGAAGAATTTGATATAACAGAAAAAGATGGTGAAAAGGCCAAAACCAAGAAGTCCCAATTTACCATGCCAAAGATCTCATTCCCTAAAATTAAGGGTCAGAAAGTACAAGTCTCTCTGCCTGTACTGGAAACTGATGTTTCTGGACCCACACAAGAAAAAGAAGGTGTTTCTGTCCAGAAATCTGAGAAAGGGAGTAGTGGAGAAGGGGCAGGACTGGGCATAAAAGTGCCAAAAGTTACAGTTCCAACTTTGGAATTTTCCAAACCAGAAGCCAAAGCTCCCAAAATAGAGATGGATAGGCAACCAAAGATGCCTACAGGTGACATCACAGTTCCTATCTGTGAAGAAGATAAGCTGACATTGAAGTCAGCTGCTGCTAGTGCCAGCCTCTCCACCTCAGATATTAAGATGATACCTGAACGTTCGCTTGAGATGAAGAGTCCTGACATAAATGTTGAAAGAACATCAGGTGAAATTGCTATGGGTGATGTAGAGATAAAAGCTGAAGGTTCTCAAGGGAAAGCAAAAATGTCTAAATTCCAAATGCCAAAGGTGGGAATGACACTTTCTAAAGGGAAAGGGTCACAAAAGGATGTTGGTCAGTCCAAATCAGAAGTCAAGGTTCCCCAACTAAAAGCAACGGTAGAAATATCTGACATTGCTGTTGAAGCACCAGACTTGGAGGTGGAATGTGGCACAGAATCGGCGACTTACAGCCCTGAAGCCAAAATTACCAAAATTGGCAGTAAGGCATCAGAGGCTGATGTTCACCTCCCATCAGCTGACCTTTCTATTCCAAAAACAGACAGTGATATTCAGGATTCAGATGCAGCAGTGAAGATCAAGGGGGAAATAAAGCAAGATGGAGATGGAGAAGAGAAAGAAGGACATTTCAAAATGCCGAAATTCAAACTTCCATCCTTCAGTTGGTCACCAAAGAAGGAAGCAAGTGGTAAATCAGATTCTGGAGCAGATTTGGAAGACCAAAAGCTTACTGTCATGTCAAGTGGAATAGACACAGAAGTGAAAGGAACTACAACTGATGATCAAGGTAGTGGGCCAGACCTTGATCTGGAAAAATCTGCAGGAAAAGTTGAACAAAAAAGTCCAATTAAAAAGCCTCAATTTGTCATGCCTAAAATTTCACTCTCCAAGATCAAGGTTCCAAAATCTCAGTCTCATTCACCAAAAGCTGAAGCTAATGCTACTCTTCCTAAAACAGAAACAGAGGCTGATGATTCAATTAAGATACCTGATAGAGAAAAAAGTCATCCTGAAGGGGCTGAAGAAGGGGCACAAATAAGCATAAAACTGGCTGACACTATGGTCCACACTCTGGAGTTTTCCAGAGTAGAAACTGAAGTCTCTAAAGCTGAAATAACAGTCAGCTCAGCAAAGATTGATGCTTCTTTGACTCCCTCAGAGGGGAGTTTTCAACAGGTTGACTTAAAAATGAGTTCTATCAATGAATGTAACATTCAAAAAACTGGTATTAAGCTCCCCAAAGAAGATTCAGTTGATTTGAAGAGCCCTGATATATTAACAGAAAGCTCCTCAGTTGTGGATGGAAGAAAAGTGAAATTAGAAGGTCCTGAAGGGAAGATTAAAATGCCCAAATTCCAGAAGACAAAGTTTGGAATCGCCCTAACAAAAGGGAAAGTCCCAGAGACAGAGATCAGCTCTACAAAAATAGAAGCTGAGCTACCCCAGCTAAGAATGACAAGCGAAATTGCTGACATTGCTGTGGGAGTTACAGCATCAGAACTTATATCTGGTATGTCAGATCCTGGAGTAGTTGATGGTAAGATAAAAACACCCCAAGCTCTGACGAGTGGCATTGAAGATGCAAAGGTAGACATAAGCACCCAATCAGTGTCTAAACCAAAGACAGAGGGAGTTATTGAGAGTCTTGAGGAAAAGGAAATTGAATTAAAAGAACATGAAATAAAAGCTGAAGAAGTTCAGACTGAAGAACATCAGGGATGGTTTAAAATGCCAAAATTCAGAATACCTGCATTTGGTAGGTCATCCTTAAAAGAAAAAAAAAGGGATGCTGATATTGAAAGCAGTATGGAAAAAGCTCAGGAAACTATTCCTTCGGCTAAAGTACAAACTGAAACAAGTATTCCTGGAAATACCTTCTCATTACCACATGCAGTTGCTGAAATTACTATTGGAAAAGAAGGGATTCAAAAATTAGGAGATTCTGTGAAAAGTTCTGATGTTAGCTTGCCAAAGATGGAAGGAGATATTTCATTATCCACAGAAAGAACAGATAGTAGAGTGAATATGCCAAAAACTGAAACCTATGCAGACGTAGTTAAGCAGAGTGTTGAAGGACATATTTCAGAAATCACAGTATCTGCAGCAGAATTGTCTGAATCATACCCAAGTGCTTCAGAAACTGACAAAGACAAGAGTTCAGCAAATAGGTTTCCAGAGCATAAAGGCCAATCATGGGATATGGAAGTCCCAAAGGTAGAAAGTTCCACGAAGTTAGAGACATCAGGGATAGGATGCAAGCCATCATCAGCTGAAATTACTCTGGATGCAACACAGAAGAAAAGAGATGTTAGTCTTCCAAAGGAAGACCTAGATATTCAAAATAAAGAGGCAGCAATTAAAAAAGGAAAGATAAAGGGTGAAGTGAAAATTATAGGAAAAGACAGTGAAGAAAGTCAATTAAAAAGGACTGTGTGTGAATGGTCTACAACAAAAGGATCAGAACATGGTACTTACGTTACTGCTAAGCTGGAAGATCTAAAGGTAGAAGTTCCAACAGTGAAGACGGATGTTAAAATTACTACAGTAGATCCTGAAATGAAATTTCAAGTGAAAAGTGTTGAAAAGGATGTGTCTGCAGGAGTAGAAGTGCAAGTAGAAGACAGAGCAGAAACAAGTAAAATTAAAGCATACAAGTTTAAGATTCCAAAGTTTGGAATGTTGCATTCAGAAATCAAGGGGTTTGAAGATGATACCGATTTGTCAAAGTCAGAAGCTGATTCAGCACCTAAAAGTAAAAGAGGCACAGCAGAAATGCAGTTACAAAAACCAGAAGGATCAATTGCCCTGGGAAGTCAAGCTCTAGATCACATAGAAGCATCTGCCAGAATAACAGGGGAAACAGTGGACCAAACACAAGATGTCCCAGAAGTAAGTGTAAGAATTCCCAAACTAAAAATACCAAGATTCACTTTCAGAACTCTACCAGTTGAAGCTGATGTTTTACTGTCAAAAGTAGTAACAGATCCAAAGGGATCTAGTACTGACATTGAAATAGTGAAACTGCAAGCAAGCTCTGCTATCCCTGATGAAACACCAGGCGCTCTAGAGGGGGGTATTCAAAAAGCAAAAAGCAAAATTTTAACGCTGACTGAACCTGACATTAAAACAGCAAAAATGACAGCTACCATAGAGTCCTCCCTTTCAAGTGCAGGGCAAGACATCCATTGGTCTTACATAGAGGGCCAAGAAGTAAGTGAGAAAGTAGAACCTGAACACGTTGCCATTGAGCGGTGTGAGATTTACACCACTGAAATAGTGAAAGAATCAGAGATTCTGTCATCAGAGGTCAAAACTGCTGCTTTGGGATTCTCATTGCTCAAGACAAAGTTGCCTGAATCACACAGCGATTTAGATGTGCTGGTCCAGCAGCCATCTCCAACAGGAGATGCACCAGTGAGAAAACCTACAGGTGCTGGTGAAAGCTTCGGAGTAGCAGCACAGAGAATGGGCAGTGCTGAGCTTAAACTATCTGATAAACCACACCGTGAGTCTGAAGAATCTAGAGGAAAAGTAAGCTCAACAAAGTTAAAAACATCTGCTGCTGAAGTAAAGTGTTTCAGTAAACCTGAAGAGAGTTTTCCTGATAAATCACCAGAGGGAATAACTGCAGCTCCTCCCTCTAAAGATGAAGATGTAGTTGAAGCAGCGGAAGGTGAAGAAAAAGACATAACAAATGAGAAAGAAAAGACTGATAATAAAAGGTCTCCTGGAAGATTCAAATTTTGGCTTCCAAGTATTGGCTTTTCATCTTCTGGGGATGAAACAAGCACAGATGCAAAACCAGAAATAAAAAAATCAGTTCCAGAAGATGTGAAACCTGTTGACACATCAGATGATTGCTCTAAGCAGGCTGAAAAACCTGGATGGTTCAGATTTCCCAAGCTTGGTTTCACATCTCCTTCCAAAAAGGCTAAGTCTGTTGACAAAGAAGAGGTGGATCATAAAGAGGAGAGACTCTCAGATGAAGATAGCCCAACAGATAAACCAGATGTGTTTTTTGATGCACAAGAAAGCTTATCACCTAAAGAAATAGGAGAGGGTGAAAAAGCAGAAATTGACGGGGCCTCATCTATCGTGACATCTTCAGCAAGAACTGAACTAATCTTGCTGGAGGAAGAAAAAGATAGTAAATCTAATATTGTTGGAGATACAACCAAATGAAAGTTGTATTTTCTCAATCTTCAATGAAAACAAAATAATCCATATGTACAGAAGAGAATGTTTTCCTAGTCTTCTACTAACTGAAAATTAAAATTCAAGCCTGGTATTCATGAAAACACTTGAACAGAATTTACTACATTGAAAATTTCAAGTACATGGACATACTAGATTGTACACTAATAAAAATAATGATTTCTTCATATCTACCCCAAGGGCAACAATTATGACAGGTACAGAGGGGCCCATAGTTTGAGCAAAGTCTGAGTATATACCAGAACCATGAAAGTAAATCATTGAAAGGCTCAACGATAGCAAAAGACTTTTTAAAGAGGCTTCTCAAAACACACTGGTTATATTTAGATTACAGATTATTTCCAGAATGAGTTCTAAACTAGTACTATGAGACCTATACTTACCTGTTTAGATTTTGGAACTTTCTGACCTACTTCTGCTTTGTTATTAAAACGTTTTTCTTTATTTCAGCTATGGTAGTATGTATATTCCACAAACATTTTAAAATATAAAATAAAAATTAAATACTAGTGTAGAGAGACTAATGCTTTGCCTCTTCCTCTCTTCTCATTTTTTTTATTATTGTAGTGGGTCATATGTAGCCTTACAATAATTTTAAAAAAACAGCAAAAACCAACAGAATAATTTCAAGACCAAAAACATGTAACTAAATCATGTTTGTAGATACTAGAATAAAACATACTTACAAAGAATATTATTCAAATGTGGATAAATAAATTTTTATGTATATACTTATGGGATAGTTAAATGCTTAGAATGATCTGCCACACTGGTGGAATTGCTTCAGAGATTTTCCAGGAAAGGAGGTGTATATAATTATTTGCTCCTTTGTTTACATTAATGCTTCTCTAAAGTGCACAATGAAAACCAGAGTGCATATGTGACAGCCTTCACATGTACCATTAAAACACTGTCTGTATTCTTAATTCACAATAAAGTCACCATAAAAATAATAACTTGACTAGCATGAGTTACTGACATATCTGATTTGGAAAATCCCTGCCCAAATTTGCAAAAGTTTGCATTTACTTCACTATCTGCTTAGGTGGATGCTTAATGACAGCACAGTTCCTAAATATAGGGGTAATAGAGAGTTTTCACTCATTACAGTCCCAAGTTGAATCATAGAATATGTTGTGTTGGAAGGAACCTGTCAGGATCCTTGAATCCCACTCCTGGCCCTGCATAGGACATGCCAAGATTCACACCCTGTGCCTGAGAGCATTGTCCAAAGGCTTCTCGAACTCTGTCAGACCTGGGGCTGTGACCACTTCCCTGCGTAGTCTGTTCCAGTGCTCAAACACCCTTTGGATGTTAGAAAAACCTTTTCCTAACATCCATCCTAAACTCCTCATCACTCAGCTCCAGACATTTCCTCAGGTCCTGTCACTGGCCACAAGAGTGAAGAGATTAGTACCTGCCCCTCTGGTTCCCTCATGAGGATGTTGAAGACCCCGTGAGGTTTCCTTTCAGTCTCCTCCAGGCTGAACAGACCAAGTGACTTCAGCCACTCGTCATACAGCTTCCCCTCCAGACCTTTCACCATCTTTGTCGCCTCCTTTGGATGATCTCTAATGTCTTTTTTTTATTGTGGCACCTAAAACTACTTACAGGACTCCAGGTGAAGCTCTCCCAGCACAGAGCAGGGCAGGACAATCCCCTCAAATACAAAAACATTTTCCAAGGGACTTTACTCACTAGTTCCCTGAACAACCTGAAGTCAGCTCTCCTCCTGTGCAGAGATGAAGTTTTGCTGTCCCTTTTCCTCCTGTCAACAAGTGATTTTAAACTCAATTTCTTTGTAGTCTCTGTGGCCAAGACAGCTGCAATCACCACTTCACTCACGAGATCCTCTCTCCAGAATGACAAATGCAGACATGCTTCATTACAGTAGTTTTCTCATCCCATACTTCTCCATATTCTCCTTTGTACAGGACAAAGCAGACAGAGCATAACACTTAGGAAATGGGTTGTAAGTGAAGTGTACTTGGCTGTCTAACCACCTGCAGATTATGTTCCTCATTTCTACATCATAGAATCACAGAATGTTGAAGGGACAGAAGGAACCCTAAAGATCATCCATCTAACCCCCTGCCATGGGCAGGGACACCTTCCACTGGCCCAGCTTGGTCAAAGCCCCATCCAGCCTGGCCTTGGACACTCCCAGGGATGGGGCAGCCACAGCTTCTCTGGGCAACCTGTGCCAGGGCCACACCACCCTCACAGTAAAGATTTTTTCCTTATATCTGATCTAACCCTGATCTAAATCTGATCTAAAGTGTTTCACTTTAAAGACATTTAGAATGGAACAGAATAGTTAATTGAAAGGGGCCCACAATGATCATCCAGTCCAAGTGCTTGACCACTTCAGGGATGACCAAAACATAGGAAAAACACTAAGGTTATTAAGGGCATTGTCCAAATGCCTCTTGAACACTGACAGGCTTGTGGCATTGAAAACCTCTCAAGACAAGTTTGGTTTAGTGTTTGACCACTCTCTTGGTAAGGAAATGTTTCCTAGTGTCAAGTCTGAACCTCCCCTGATACAACTTTGAACCATTCCCACTCATCCTATCACTGGATACCAGGAAGAAAGAACTGGCACCTCCCTCTCCACTTCCCCTCCCCAGGAAGCTGCACCACCACAATCCCCCCTGCAACGAAAGCTGACTTTTCTGGGCTCTACAGAGAGCAGAGGTCTGTGAGGTCAGTGCCCACGACCCAAGAGCTGTCCTCTAGGGATTGTGGAGATATCCATGACTGTCAAGAAATTAAATGCACCCTTCCTTCATCAGTACCCGGATGAAAGCAACAAAGGTATGTTTTATCTAAAACAACTGGGAAAGGAAAATCCTGGGTAATGGCAGGAAGAAATGTGAGCAGATAATACTAAAGTTTTTGGAACAAGCTGGTGTCTAATGTGTGGAGCCAGGTGACTTTGTGGCCTTGTCAACACTCATAACCCATTGAGCCAGCTAGGTTCTGTCTTGCTGTCATCCTGCACTGCTTTTGCAGCACTGTAGCCAAAAGGCACTGCACCAAACAAAGAGCTGCCAGAGGTGATCCTGCTGGGAGAGCAGTGCAGCAGGTCCTCCTGAAAGCCACAGCAGTAAAGCAGAGCCAATTTGCACACCTTGTACTCCCTCATAACACAGATACATGAGACGAGCTGATCAGAGGAGAGTATTCATGCTCAAGAGCTAAACCAGCAACTTTTTCTAACATGAATAAACCAATACTGACAAAAATCTGAACAGCCTGCAGTCAGACTAGAAAATCATAGAGTATCCTGAGTTGGAAGGGACTCACAAGGTCCAACTCCTGGCTCTACACAATACAACCCCCAAGAATCACACCACATCTCCAAGAGTGTATAAATGCTTCTTGATGTGACAGCTTCCCTGGGGAGCCTTTCCACTGCCCAGCCACCCTCTGGGTGAAGAATCTTTTCCTGATAGCCAATCTGCCCAAGGATGATGCTAATAAATGCCACTGGAGAATCCAGGTTACATTTGGTATAGTCCTTAGCTTGGAGAAATCACAATCTAAATGAAAGAGGTAAGTAAGAGGTGAATGTATAAGGACTATTATTAACCCTGTTTCATAAATGGAGAATAATTGAGACTCAAGGCCTGGTTATAACTTACATGATATCCTACCTTTCTAATAGGAAACAAGTAAATGAGAATCAAGGTATGAAGTCTCATAAGAAACAAAGGAAATAATCTCAAGTTCCTCTTAGATCCAGTTCATTGTATTAATTGTAAGCTCCCCCCTCACTTCCCCATATGTAGAGGAAAACCAATAGTAATGGCAGTAGAGAAAATAGAAGAGCACTCTCCTAAGTGTCTATTTTTCTTTTATAAGCCAAACCTTAACCCACCTGAGGTTTATATGGCCATAAGAAAATTCTGCCAGCTTGTCCAGAAACTCCATTTCACTGAACAACTAATCCAGCACTGTCAGATTTGAGCTCACAAGTGGAAGAGAAAGTTTTCTTCTTACTCTTGCAGTATCCAGCCCTGCCAGAACAGAAAAACACAGCTTGGAGTGCCATCTAGAGGAATGCACTTCTCTACTGAAAACTGTTTTGTTGGTTGAAGATGTAACATCTCAAAGATTTTCAGGCTAGCTCTAGTAAGGAAATAGGGCATGAGGGCACGAAAAGCACCTGCATGTTCCTCAATATTTTGGCATGTATGGGAATACTCCCAAAATTTCAGTGACATCTGTACAGGTAACTACATGTCTTAAAAAAAACCTGCCACAGTAACACGAAGCATTGCTTTGTGATGATGGATAAGATACTCCACGGAGATAGCTAAGGAGCAGCCTGGGAAACTAAAAAATGGAACATTGATGGGGGTCACCTCTAGAAGTCCTTATTTGTATGGGGATTTTGTATATGCACAGCCCTGGCAAGGCTCATGGATCTCCAGCCCAGTGTCACTCACAGCACTCACGGCTGGAGCATGTGCCCTGCTCTCCTTTCCTGTCACTTCAGAAAGTCACTCAGGGCAGAGCTGTGCTGGATACTGATATCAGGCACCAGATGGCTCAGGGCTGTGGTCCCTGAGTGACTGCAGGAGGAAAGGCAGCCCAGAGACTCAGCATTGCTCAGGGCCAGCACTAGGGCAGCCCAGAAGGAGCGAGGAGGCTGTCCAAGCACTGCCCACAGTGCAGGTGGGATGCCCTAGACACAACAGCACCCATGTAGCAGCTTTGCCCTGCTCCTCCATCCTGTTTGCTGCACAAAACCGACACTCAGACATCCAAACATCCCCAGACACTCAGAGTTCCAGGGCAGCTGAGTTGGAAACTGGTCCCAAGGTTTAAATCCCAGGCATTTATCTCTAGCAGCTAGCCTCAACACTTAGAAACAGGTATTTCCCCATGTCTCTAATTTCTAAACGCTTTTAAAAATCTGCTCTTGCTATTGTAGGTGATCATATATATGGTTAAAGTGGCCAGGAGTTTATTAAAAATGTTTAAACACATGTAAGCAAACACTGGATGTGGAACATTTAGGATTGAAATATATAGTTTAGGTTGAAATATATAGGTTGAAACATTTAGGTTGAAATATATAGTTTCCAAAGATAAAATAGCATGGCAGTAATGATCTGTGTCTCTGATGTTTGCTTTAATGCCAGACAGCTTGTCATACAACACTGGATGCATTTCATTAACTCTGCGATGAGGTGATCGCACAAAAAAAAAAATCAAACATCACACATTGACTAATGGTTTTGCTGGTAGTGTCAACTATCAGAAATTCTCATGTCATCAATGTGGGTGCTATGAGGAAGTGATTTCTCTGACAAAAAAAGAAGAGAGTTCCTTGATTTGCACATGAACAAGATTCAGATACATTTTTTTGTTTCTATTTTAAATGTACATTTCAATTCACTTCAGGGTTTCCTTCCCAGTTACAGTCTTTCTGTCCCTGCACATCTTCTAGATTCACTGCATATTTGGAATTCCAGTCTCGCTCAAAAAGATCTTTCACACGTTCCTGGACAGGCTGTTGCCTTCTTTGCAGGTTGGTTGAGTTCTGTTTGATAATTAGTCCCACGCCAGCTGTATCAGTGAAGTAGTTTTCTGACCAATTGGAAGTCCCTATGCAATGAAAAAGTAGCTGATTAGAAAACATCCATTTCCCAGTGTTCTGTTTGATCTCTGGGCTTTCTTGATTTGCTCTATGACTGCAAATCTCATTAGGACCAAAGAGGCAGCAAAAATCAGGTCACCTCCTTTTTATGCCAGACCTCAGGTTTTGAAAACTTGCTATTAACTCCAGCACAAGGTTCATAACCTTCTGATTTATTACAGCCTGTGACAGAATGCACAAATCTACTCATGGTAATAAAGTGCAATATTTGAGTATTAAGAGGGGTAAAAGCCAGTGTTTGACATAGGCTTCTGTGTTTAAAGAAAAACGTCTTTAATGGATTTAATTCTCTTCACTTGTTAAACAAAAGGAGAAACTAGACTCTTGATCAATAAACCCTGGGGAGCTGTTCTGAGCTTGACATGCAAAGCCTGCTTTTAAACCAGGCAAAGCTGGGAATCCAGCTGCAGACATTGTCTAGGGCTCCCTCCAAAGCTACCTCAATTCAGAAAATCAAGCACTGTGAAAAACACACATTTTATCACTTATGCACTTCCCCTCGTGATCGCCTTAGCCAGAAAAATCTGTCAGTTCCAGAAGGTGCTTAGACATGAAAACAAATTGTCTGCATATATGCTTTCAAGTATAAAACAAGTTATTAAAGTATTGAAGGCAATTGGAGCTGTAAACCCTCAGACAGCTGGAAGATCAGTCTATTTGCTGGTGTGTATTGCTGGGAGGATGAGCTGGCTGAAATGACAGAGCACTTTCACATCCTCTTTTTTGAGGGTTCCTAATAAAAGAGTGAAATGTAAACACCATCCCAGCTTTCAGGAACCGCACACAGTTGACATTACTGTTTTCTCATTTTCTTTCCTAGAGTTCTGTGTAACAAACAGTGCATAGAATTAATTCCTCCCAGCAGTTCCTTTTCATTAAAGCACAATGATGTTATATGCTGGAGCACCAGCTATCTCTGTGTCATTCTGAGCACACAGGCTGTGGAATTCCCACTGTGCTTGTCACAGGCTGTGCACTCAGCCTTGTCATGCTCTGTTCCTAATGGTTCACAATCGTGTGAAATAATCTCTTACTGAACTTGACCTATGTTATTGTCTTCCCTTCACATCTGTACTTCTTTACCTTGGACAGACTTTGCTTTATATGGCAAAATGAGATATTTTTGGTATTGCAGCTGATCTTATCTCAGCATCAGTCCAGTAGATCTGGAGATACTGTAAATATTTGGAATTATGGAATACATACCGATGTAGGCTACTTTATCAGTGACCATGTATTTGTTGTGATTCACTCTCCCATGAGGAATGTTTGTGTGATTCAAAACAGGAACAATGAAGAGTTTCTGGAGGGAGAGAAATTAAAAATATTAACACAAATACTAGAGTGAGGAACAGACTTCCTGATTGGACAGTGCATGTTTTCTGAAGTTTCAAAGAATAGAATAGTATGGGAAGAACAGAAGATAACATACCACACTCTGTTATTGAACAGACTGTAGAAGAGATTTTACTCCTTTCCAAGAAAACTAGCAAATAATACTTCCACTATACATAAAACTGGATAAGCAATTGAGATCGAATACAGATAATGTTTGCCTCACAATGTTCCATTAGTGGCACAGCTATTATCATTACAGGGCAGACAATTAAATGCAGTTTTAGGCAGCTGTTTAGTAGATCTGCATTTACCACTGATTGCTGCTCTTATTTCGCGTGAGAATGGGCTGATCACAGACATGAGGGGTACTGCAGGCAACTACAATGCCTAACTTTTTGTGTTAACTCTTACCAAAATCTGCATTTCCCTTTTTTTTCTTTTTTTCTTTTTTTTTTTTTTTTTTTTTTTTCTGAAACCCACTCCTCCTTCAGAGATATCCCTCTGTTGTGATTACTGCATCATTGGGACCTTCCACACCATCTCCACTCCACTTGATGCACTCCAGCCTAATGCTTATGGTATGTGTGTAATATTTAGTGTTAAAGAATAGATTTATCTGTATAGGCAGACAGCAGAGCTCTCAATTTTAAAAAACTGATAGCAATTAGACTGATTTAACACATTCCATGCAGGAAAAGGTCTCTGAGAGGAGCACTAAGTTATCACATAAACTGTTACTGTCATAGTGGTCAGCAAAAGCAACTGCCCTGGATAATGTCTCAAGTGCCACAGCCAGGCACATACCTGATATCACTAGTAGCTTGAAATAGATGCTTCCTCAAAGATTATATATTGGGCCTTATTTTCACAAAAATGGGAAGCAGTCACTGCAAAAACAGGCAGCCTGCTTCTCTGAAAGCTAATATTTATACACACAAACAGCAGCTTAGTCTCAAAAATCGGTATGGGGCCATATCCTCAAGCTGCCTTTCCTAAATCAGGTTTCTTATCCATACCACGTCGACACTGATGTGGACATGTGGGTTGTTGAGAGCACGCAGGGACCTCAGGTAGTGGAGCATGGCTGGGTCAGTGTATGCCCAGCAGCTGACCAGGAGCCGGACTTGCACTCTGTGGTTGAAAGCTGCACGTCTCAGGGCATTGTCAATGGCTGGCCAGTATCTGCAGAAAAGGAGGTGAGTGCAAAAAGGGATTTTTTTTTTTAAAACAGTTCGCTAGAAAGCTGTGATGTTAGACTACGAGTGATGATGTACAGATGGGATTTCTGATGTCTAGTAAGTGAAGCACTTGTGGCTTCCCTGGAGGTACAAAAAAGGTTTCTGCCTTCTACCAAGTCCGTTCTTTTCACAGAACGTGTTTTGAGACCTCCAGACTCTGCTAAATTAGGGTGAAATTCATCCAAAAGTTTAGAGCTTAGTGAAGTGCATACACAGATACACACACAGCATGGTGCCACCATGCTTATCTCCTTAGGAAACTAAAGATAACAACAGCAACTCCAGGGTAAAGCCAGTTCATACAGCACAGGGTAAAAAGGGCAGTGCAGAGCCCAGAGGAAAGCTTAAGAACCATTTTGCAGAATGTGGCTTTTTCAGGCTCCTGGAGACTGTTTCCAGTGTCTGCAGTGGTCCTGTGCCATCAGCCAGTGTGGGCAGACTCTATCCCTCCCCACCCCTCCCCATCCTCATTGTGTGTGCCCAAGGAAATGGACACAGCTGTGCTCTCCGTGTTCCCTGAACATGAGAAAATCCGTTTTCCTGACACTTGTGTTGGCTGTAGCTATGGGGAACATTTTTAACATCCTTCACCCAGCTACACAACACTAAGAACTGGACAATGTGCATCCCAGGGCTGGTAACTCCAAACACTCACATGGCATTTTCACTCCATAGATCCTAACAAATGCTGCACGGAGGGAGACAAGCATGTTTAGTACAGAGAGAGGTCCAGCATTTGCTCACAGTCCCATGAGCAATGATGAATTAATTTGCCTAACTTAATCCTTTTGGTCTTATGTACAAAGGCCTGGATTTTCTAATCCTCCCCCGTGCATCGTCCTATTGCAATCAATGGCCTGGCCACGTGCTCTGAGGCTCAGGCTTGGCTTATATATCCTGAAAAGCTTGGAAAATCACACTATTTGAAATGCAATTTTTGAATGGTTTCAATTTTTAAAATATATCAGTTTCTAGTTGATTAACAGTCAGGCATTAGACAGCAGCTTTGTTCCCTCTGCCTCAGCTGCTGGAGGAACCTAACCTGAACTAATCAGCTTCAATTCATGGCACTACAGCTGGTTGCTGTGGAGATAGCCCGAGGCCCTGTGCCGCTTTCCCTGGGCCTTTCAAACTCTTGTTTGCATCTGATCAGCCCTAGATGTCACAAACTGTGGATTAAGCCTTCAGATGAAGAATAAGGAGTATTAATGCACCCAGTCCTAAGGGGGAAAGAGACTTCCTGGGAATTTACTCTTGGCCAAAATCAGAAGATGAGAAACCCAGAGACTCAACTATACTACAAAGAAACCAAAAATCCTCTGAGCTGTTTGATTCCTTAAATATATCCTCCAAGTAGAGACTAGTCTCGAGATTTTGTTTCTTGGACAGTAGAATTATCTGTGTCTCTCTATTATCCTAAAATCTTCCCCTTTAAACACCTATGACCCTGCTGAACAACAGAGGCTGTACACAGTTGTGACAGAGGACATGATGCATGGCATCATTCTGGCTAAATGGCAGCCTAGAGCTTACCTTATTCAACAAGCCATGCTGTACATAATTCTTTCACTTGAATTTCTTTCTCAGATTATTTAGATGGTTGGAAAACTCAGAAATGTTGTAAGCAGATAATTCAGAGCACTTGGATGCACGTAAACGTCCTAATTCAAGCATATCTAAGAGGATTTGGGAGTCTTAGTGCTGCTCCATGACTGGCTAACTTTCTGTGCTTCTCAGGTTTGGGTTCATGTGCAGAGTCTGCACAGTTCTGCTGTGACCCTGGGCAGTGTCTGGGACCATGGCAGTGGCTCACCACAGGCAGGCTCAAGGCCAGGCTGGATGGGGCTTTGACCAACCTGGTCTAGTGAAAAGTGTCCTTGCCTATGGCACAGGAGGGGAGGAGCGAGATGGTCTGTGACCCAAACCATTCTGTGATTCTGTGATTACTGCAGATCACCACTATCACCTTCTCTCTGAAGCTGCTGCTGGAACTTAGATGGAATTATTAAAAACAAACAAAATCACCAAACAACAACAACAGCTACAACAAAAACAAAACAAAAACAAAACAAACAACCCCAACAAAACAAAAATACAAACAAACAAACAAACAAACAAAACAAAAACAAACAAACAAAAAAAACACCATGAACCCCCAAACAAACAAAAAGCCCCAGAAGTTTCTTTTACAGGCTGTTTCAGCTCTCACTGCAAAGGTCAGGACAGTCAAGAACCACCCTCTAAACTAGGGGTCAAGTTCATCAAGCAGGAAATAGAGCAGCAAGTCAAGACTCTTCAGAAGTAAAGGATAGCAAGAAAGAAAAGGGAGCAAGAAAGGAGAGCACAGCAATGTTTTCTCTGAAAAATCTGATGTCAGATATATTTCTGGCATTCCCTTTCCCCTCTCTATTCATAAAGCTGCTGTGTTGAATTTTGGAGGATGCTGGACCTGACTGTCTCTAGTATGGCATTTCACAGCTTGCCTGCTGTGTGTAGAGCACAGGAGGCTGCTCTAAGACACCAGCAAAGCACACAGGGGGGTATTGGCTATCATCCTTTCTGCAGTATCAGAACTGGAATCACAGAATTCCAGAATTGTTAAGTTCTGGAAAAGACCTTTAAGATCATCAAGTCCAACTCTCAGCCCAGCACCAGCCCCATGTTCACCATTAAACCACGTACTCAAGTGCCATATCCACAGATTTTTTACACATTTCCAGGGATGGTGACTCCGCCACTTCCCTGGGTAGTCTGTTCCAATGCTTGACAATCCTTTCCACGAATTTCTTTCTTCCTAATATCCAATCTAAACCTCCCCTGGCACAATTTTTCCATTTCCTCTCATCCTGTCCCTTGGTACCTGAGAGGCACAGTCTAGGGGATGGTTGTGAATGCAGAGCAAAGCCTCAGTTCTCTCCACTCTGAATATTTTCATTGCAGAAGGAGTGGGATCATATATTTTTTCTTTAAATAGTACAAGTAACTGATTTGCTCAGGATTAAAATTGTACCTGTTTGGATGAATAAAACGGCTGGTAGGGAAATATTCCATGACAGAAACATAGACAAACTGCTGTGCCTGACTGATAATACTGAGTATAGCATGGAGGTCATGGGTGCGACCTTCTGGACAAAATGCTGGAGGGGAAGCCTGTAAAAAAAAAAGAGAACATGTAGATTAGGGATTTAATTTTTTTTTTTCTCTCAGACTGCAACTCATTTATGTTTAGATCTGTCTGGTTTTCATTAAAATATCGCAAAGCACTTGAGATGGACCACCATCTGCTGAAGAAACTTTCCTGCTCAATCCTTAAACAGTTTACAGTCTGTCATGTTATTTTCAAAAATACTTACAGAAAAATAGGTTTCTGTCAAGACTCCATTAAATTCTACTTCCAGAGGCCGATGATTGTTAATGTGGGTAGAATAATTAAGAGGCCAAGGGAATGGGATGGTAGCATTAGGATATCCAACATCCCAGTAGGTACTAAATGTTTTCCAGAGGTCTTTGGCCAAACAGCTGCAGTTGTACATCACAGCACCAAACTCTTTTACCTGCAAAGAGAGCAAGCTGTGTCACAGCCCCATAAGGAGCCACCTCCAGGGGTTTCTTTGCTGTTTCTTCTGGTCTGACAATATCTTACATCATTACGATTTTTTCTCTGTTATCTGCTAGGACATGAATTTTCCCCCAGATTTTTGAATATGCAGCAGCAGTGGTTACCTGAGATAAAGATCTCCAGTCCATGTTTGCACTACCAATATATATATGTTTCATGTCTACTATCCAGAATTTGCTATGCAACACTCCTCCTGTCAAACTTCCAAAATCAATCTTTTTCACATGAGCCCCTGAAGAAAGATGGGGAGGGGAAAAAAGAGAGTTTAGATATAGCATGGAGATGGTTCCTCAACACCCAGAACACATCTGCATGTCTGACTCTTGCTGGCAGTAATAACTATCAAAATTTACAAGCACTCATTCCTGGGAACACAGTAACTTGAAAAGAAATATGTAAAATGTGAACTTTCAGGAAATCCTAAAGAGCATGGCAACACAGAAAGAAAGCATGAACTAGTGAGCAGATAGTGCCTGTCCTGTGAACCCATGTAAGCACCACACCAGAACAGGCCTTGGAGACCAGTTTTCCCCAGGTGCCTTCTTGCAATACAGAAGCTCAGAGTGGATCACTGAAGGGAAATAATTACCTTTTTCCTCTAAAAGCTCAAGGTCCGTTGATTTTGTGGCCAGAGTTGGTGAACTTGCTGCAATATACAAAGAGACATTCTCTGCGAGTAACCTCTCAAACCTCTGCAGAATGTCTTCACCCTGTGTGAAATAAATAAAAAATTAATTTTTATATTTTTAGATATAGATATAAATATAAATACTATATTTTACTTTTATTTATGTATTTATTTATATACAGAAGGCATAGTAAGATATATGCAAGTGCAATGTTACTAATGGATACTTCCTTTGAAGAACCCCAGCACAAGGAAGGTCAGAAATTTCACCTATTTCAGTCTAACTTGAATGAAGGAGGAAAGTTGGAGTGTTACTTCAGAACAGCATGGAAAACCTTCCTGGATTTGCAGGAGGAGTCAAGCAATGTCTCTGGGAGACAGACCACACAGCCAGCCTGCCCTCTGCCACATGTACGTGAGGAAAAAACCCACAGATGTGCTTGTTGTTGATTTTACATTACCTGCTTGGAAGAGGAGTCATTGACACCGATATCCTTCCCAGTAAGAGACCAATAGAAAGAAGCCACATAAACGTTTTCCTGGGCTAGATCAAGCAGTCTCATCCAGGCTTGGTACAAGGGTTTGGCTGCAGTGCTGTTTATCTCGAAGGGTAAGTCATAAGGAACGTTCTCCACAAGTTCAAAGCTGCAATGGCAATTTTGTATTGTGAAGCAAGTGACTGTGACCCCAACAGGACACCAAGCCCCTGTCAGGCCGTACAGTTGGCCCTGCTGGGTGTCAACCTCCACAGCAAACAAGATGAGCTGGACAAACAGGCTGGGAGTGCTCTCTGCCCCTAATTTTTGTAGCCAGGTCTATATTGTTGTACAGTGTCCTCCCAAATTCAGCAGAATGGTTTACCAGCAGCCATTCTGAGCTTTTTATTTTACCATGCCTCAGATACGGAGAAAAGCAAACCCCCATAGTTGGATGTTGCCTGGGTACCCTCTTCACCCTCTCCCAGCACAGACATTCCCTGCCCCTCCAGCCTCTGAAAAAGGCTGGTCTGCCAGCTGGTCACTCTGCTGCTTCCCACTGCTGCCACAAAAGGAGGAGCAACAGAGCTGAGATGAACATACAAGCACAGGACTGGGAGAGGAGCTGTGACACTGCCCCTACTGCCTCTCACAGCAGGCAACTACCAATTACCAATGCCTAAACAACACCCCTACTCCTCCCAAATTAGTGGTGGTTCATCACTTATGGTACAGTGGGAAGAGAATAAAACCCATGCTGGTATTATCAGTACCATAACTATTTCTCCATCTGGCGATGATTTCTCCATGTGCCATCTAACCTGACTCACCTGCAAGAGTCGTTGGATCTGTTGATGCCCTCCTCAGTTATTGTGGTTCTTGGGAGATCTCCATAGAGTCTTTCTTCCTCTGGGAGATCTCTGTAGAGTCCCTCTTCCTCTGGGAGATCTCTGTATAGTCCTTCTTCCTTCTCCACCTTTCTGTAAATGCTGACAACTGCTACTAGTTCTCCGTTCTCAGCTGTGCTGCCCATGCTCAGGAAGTAAAAAGCCATCAGGACAAGACCAAGCATCAAAATTGCCCCTAAGATTAGAAACTAGAACAGAAGCAACAGAAGAGAAGATTTAAGTGATCACCAAGACACTGATGCACCAGCTAATGGGTGACTACCTGTACAGGTGGATAAATAACAATCTTTGAATAGGAGATCTGCTTGCAGCTACTGCCAGACAGTGTTCTTAGATGCAGCACTGAAAGTGAGGAACAACTGTTCAAGGTCTGCTTGGACAGGGCCCTGAGCAAGCTGATCTCATTGAAGATGTCCCTTCTCTCTGCAGGGGGGTTGGACTAGCTGACCTTTAAAAGGTCCCTTTAACCTCAATTGATGTGCAGTGAAAAGGACCAAAACTTGCCAAAATTATTCACATTGAAACCCCAAAATCACGGAAGAAAAGCAAACAAAGAGGAGAAGAAACTGAAGAAATGAAATGCTAAAAA
>VXBB01017626.1:430354-523914 GCA_013399915.1 Illadopsis cleaveri | reverse complement strand
CTGAAACTAAGTGAAAACAATAAAAGCCAATGGGATGACATGAAGTGCAGGGAAATGGACCAAAGCTTGTCCAATTGATCCTCATTGAAATGGCAAGATTTCATTCCTTTTCCTAAAAGGAAGTGCATCCTTTTAGGAAGGGGAATGCAATCTTGAAATCAGAGAATCAAGTGGAACAAACATTCCAGAAAGAAGATATGGTCAAATAAAGTGCAATTGGAGGGGAAACAAAAACAAAAACAAAACCAAAAACAAAACAAAAACAAAACCAAACAAACATACAAACAAAAAAAACAATCAGAAAATCTGGAAATTGATCCATGATTTTAGTTCCATTTTTTGGTTTAATTTTTTTGTGCCAACATATCAATCTCTTGGTTTTTTCCCAAATTTTGTGATTAATTTGACATTGATTAGCTTTATTTTAGCACAGGGCCAAGGGATGTTCAACAAAATTTCTACCAAAATCAAAATAAGGAAATTCCTAACACAAGATTAGCTGTGTGATTAAGCCAAGCATTACAATAAAAAGGAAGTTTGTGTTGTCAGGGGAGAAAAAGCAGTTCAGAAAGTGTCAGAGGCAGCAAGACATTTTGTGGTTTCTGAACATGTTCTGGTTTTGTCTTAAACCTCTCTTAATTGAAACTACACAAATCTCATTTATCCGTGTGAACAGTATTCCCATGTCATTCTAGTGTGGTGAGTTCATTTCATTTCCCTTTTGCTGCACTTCCATTTTTTTTTCCTGAATGTAGATGGGAGAGGAAAAGAAAAAAAAGTCCCTGGCTACCTGGTAGCTTCAGATCTGCAGTCCAGCCACTCACATGCTGAAAATTATAGCACCAGGCTCTAAATGCTGCCCTGTACCAAGCAGGAAAACACAACCAACCACACATGCATATCATGCATATCTATTTCCCCCCAGTAATTATCATGTCTGGCTCCCCATGGCAATTCTTGGGAGCTGGAAGCATCTGCCAGCCTGTGATAGGCAACATGCACTTCAGAGCTGAACTTCTGAGCTTCCAGGCAGGAGAATTGAGTCTGGGGGTGGTTGTGAGGCTGTAGCCATAAATCTGAGCTCCCAAAAGGGCACATGGGAAAACCACACAGAAACCACTTGCCTCTGAAAGTTTCTATTTCAGTTTCTAAGTGGGTAAAGTTTCTTGCTTTTAATTTTCTCTGCTTTTCTCAAAATCTACAGTGCTGACATCACTTTCAGACAGTGATTTGAATGAAATAATTTTTAAGCTAGCTACTTAAATTTTTGCCTTCTGGCTTGTTCTCCACCTCAACACAAAAAAAATCTCACTCATTTTTAACCATTCTGCATTTCATCACATGAACACATTAGCAAGACTTAAACAGGCTTTAGAGAACATTTCTAAGGTAAGAAATCTATTTTGAAGTCACATCATGGCGGTCACCATGCTACACACTGTGATGTCCTGGGCATCTGAATAAATGAACAAATGAATACATGAATAAATGCTGTGCCAGTGGTAGAAGTGAGGCTGTTTGTATGAGCATGGTTTCCTTCTCCTGAGCCAGACAGAGCTGCAGGATTTATCTCCACATTACTCCCTCTGGGCAAGGTTTGATCAGTCTACCCGATATATCAATGGGGGTTTTGTCACTCACTTGTTTACAAATAGAGTTGAAACCTACACAGATTTCTAAAATGGCCAATAAAATCATTCTTAACCTGTTATTTCTTTTCAAAAATGTCAGCACAATCTCCACTCTTGTAAGCAAACGTGGTGTATCCCAATAATTACCGTTTTGACGTCTTTTTGATTGTTCACGCCTAATTTCATGTTGGAGGACTCATTAAACATCAGGGATGTTTTTAATGCTTTTTTCACAATCTGAAAAACAGAAATGTATGCAAGGGGAAAAATAAAGCTTTATGACAACATTTGTGTACAGCCAATTACAGACAAAAAGTGCAGGTTACTGCCACTGCTTTACACAGTGCTCTGAGATTTGAATATGGATCTGTGCAACATCCTCCCTGTGTTATGGGTCTTGAGTGACATTAACAGATTCCAAAGTGACGGAGAGACATGTCCCCGCAGTTTTTCCCCAATGCTGTCTACACACAAAAATCCCTGCAGTAATTAATGTGTAAACAACTGCATTGCTGCCTCTTCCAGCCATCCTTCAACACCCACTTTTGTCCTGTTGCAAGAGAACATATTTGCCAACAAGCAGTAATTAAATGCAGAAGCAGTGGGTGATAGCGTGCAGCATCAGTCTCATCCTGCGTGTGACTCTGTCAGGCTCCTGCTCTCTTCCTGTGCCTGTGAGTTGCCTTCAATGCCAGTGTCTCTTCCAGCAGTGACTCTGTTAAGGGGACAGGGACCAGGCTGAAATACAAAGTCCCCTTCTCCTCTGTTGCAGTCATGACCCTAGAAAATAAGTTATCTTTTTTTCCTTCTCAGGCAGTATTTCTCCAATCTTGTGTTGCCATCAGCAGAGCAACCATAAGAGCATACCAAAATATGCCAATATGACAGCAGATGGCCAGACAGGGGGAGTTGGCACTTGCCTATTTTACCTTCTCCAAAACTTGTCACATGCCCAGTGGGTCATGAATCATCCCTGCACTGGCAGTGGTGAATTTACCCCACAGGAGCTTGATGACACTTTTCATTCTCTGAAGCAAGAAACAGATCCTGAGGTACAGCAGATCTCAGAAGGTGCTACCAGATGATACCACCACCTGCCCAGTCCCTGAACAACTGCTCCTGACCCCTGAGCCACTGGGCATTTGTAGCCTGGAGGATGAACCTGCTGCAGAGGTATTGGATATGGAGTTGCTCTGTGGGTGGCCACACTCAAACAAGTTTTATGTAGGAATGATGCTGCCAGACTTGTCCCATCCTTCTTGCCATGTGTTCACAGCTGTTGTCACCTGAACTGGGTGGGCTTATGGTGTCTGCCCTCCCCCAGCAGTAAAGCAGCATGGCTGTACACATTCCCAGCTCCTGCCCACTCCACCTTTCTGTATGGGTGCTGTGGCTGCAGGGAACAGGCAGGGGTTGGACACTGCCCAGACACAACCCCAAAGGCTTCCTGTGGGACTCGACTCACAGGTACTGGTGGGGCTGAACCAAAGGGGTGGAGGATGTCTTGGAAGACAAGGGAGGTGGGTCTGAAACAGTGACTTGGGGAATGCATGGAGGGATGTGGAAAGGGAGGGCTTGTGGTAAAAGAGCAGACGAGATAATGACAAAGATGGAAAAGGTGGAGGAGGAAGAAAAGGTACTAAGATTCCTGCTTAAAAGCATACTGGAGCTGCATAGAGGAAAGCCATGTTTCCATTTCAGGATGTGCTTGTTGTTACCACCTGTAATCACTACAGCAGGGCCACTTCCCAAAGCAGTTTTACTCACACTTTTCACTGTCACTTCCATTTGCTGCCCCAGGCTCAGCTGCAAGCTTTTTCACTAGAAATAGTTACAAATGCTGGCAGGTGAACATCCATTCTCCCAGCCCTGGAGAAATGGAGTGGCTGTCAGCAGTGAAGGACAGTTGGCCATTCCCATACCTCTGAAATCCCAGTTCATGTTTTTAGCACAATATAAAGACCCACTGTCTTACCCCAAAGAGCTGACAGCCTAAGCAGGTGGGGGGATATAACCCACCACACAGAGAAAGGTGTGTGACAGCAACATACATGAGAGGAAGTGGTCACATTCCAACCCAGAAATCTTAGTGGGAAGAAAGGCAAGAGAGAGCAAGAGTGAGGATGTGAAAGAGTTGGGTAGGAAAGTGAGGCAAAGGTATTTTAAAGGAGGAGGAGAAAGGCATCTGACAAACAGCAGCAGCAGCCCCTCAGGCTGGCCAGGAGAATCGGTGGGGCTGCTGCAGGTCACACTCCACAGCTTGTGGCTTTGGCACAGCTGTCCCAATCAGCTGGGCTGGCCAGGAACAGCCACCATGGGTGGATGCTTCTCATCACAGAACTGGAGCTGAGAGGTGTTGCCTTGTCCCTCTGGCTCCCAAAGTCACTTCTGGTGACCCAGGCAGTGTTTTGGTAAGAAACTGCAGGTGTCAGTGCTCTTAGAGCCGCGTGATGGCCTCAGATGGATGGAGCTTACCAGAAACAACTTGTTTCACTTCTCTTTTTCAGCACCAGTTACAAAATGTCTACAAAAAGCAGCGTTTTTAGAGTATGAAGGTGAACAGCTTCCATATGTGCTGTGATAGAATCATCTACCACTCTGTTCAAACAAAGCCCTTCTTGATGTTTTTGACTGCTGATGGGTTGAAAGCCCACTTGCTGTACAGAAGTTGTGAGAACTGCTCTAAAACAGTTTAATTTTCAAGAAGGGAAACATCACAGAGGCAACCAGAATTCCTAAGAATAATATTGTAGCCAGTCAGCAATTAACTACGTCTCCCTCGAAGCTTTCAGGGCTCTACCAGCTGCCAGTTCCAATGACTGAAGTTCATCCAAGAGCAATAAATATAAGCACTACTTAGCATTGCTTCACAGGCTGGGACACCAGCTAATGCCAGTCTGCTGAGTACCCACAGGACACTGCTGTTCATAACATTAAGGTTGCTTTCTCCTTGCGTCCAAAATACCTCTTGGTACTTCTTTTCTCCGCCAGCAACAAACTGTGTCAGACTTTGAGTTTCAAACACACAAATGTGATTTTTCTCCATACCAAATCCTCCCCCGGAGCTGTTTGAAGTTCCTCAGATGAACAAGGTGCATTCATCTCTCCATGGCCACCCCCCAGCTCTCTCAAGATGATGACAAACGTACTTACCATCCTGGAAGGTCTCCTGTGTGGACGTCCCACTGGACTCTGATGTTACTCCCAGCCTTATGTACAAGAGGCAGTACTCATGCTCTGTCAGCACTTTTGTTTAGGGTTCTTCTGTTTTTTTCCCCTCCTGCTGTAGATCACTTCCTCTTAGACACTGAGTTTCACAATGTGCACTGGCAGAGTGCTCAGTTATCATCCAGTTGTTGTGACCCAGTTCTTAAACTCTGGGTCCTGATCTTCACATGTTTGCCATAACTTGTTCTGTTGGATGGGAAAGCTCTCACTCAGTGGTGGAAAGTCAGAGTCCAGATCAGCATGAGAAGACACTGGTTGGAAGGACTGGTCAGCTTTGGTGCTGGTATCAGCCCAAACATGGCTCTATTTTCACTGCATTATTCTTAACCAGAAGCTTCATTTTAAGCAGACAAACAAACCCTCCCAAACAACGTCTCTATAAAGTTTCAAAGCGCTTTCCTGCTCAGTCATGCCTGGGCAAACACAAGGGAGCAAGCCAGCTCCTTTCAAACAATGCAGCCTTCATCTGAACACATGGCATTTGGAATTTGCAGTGATGTTGTTGAGGGGTTGTATCTGACACTGAGTTTGGGGCAGCTTCTAAGGAATTGTGCCTTCTGTAAAAATCCAAAGGCTGCACCTCAGCTGACACAAATTGCTCTGGGAATGCTGCTCCAGGCAGCCTCTTACTCCTACTGACCCCAAGGATGCAGTTCCCTAGTGCAGTGCCAGAGGAAGGATGATGTAAAGAGTCAATGGAGAGACAGCTTGGAACACAAGGCTTTAGCACACCTTGTATTAAGCTGCTGAAGATGGAAAAGATAAGGAGCCATAGGTCTGGTATAACAGAAAGAGGCCTTTCCCTGGGAAGCTGAAAGTGCCATCAGTCCTCTGCTTCCCTCAAGACCAGAACACAAGCATGAACTCAAAGAAGCCCAAAAAGTAGTTAGTGGAGCAGATAGGACACCTCTCTGCCCAGCCAGCTCACTCCTGAATTTACTGCTGTGCACAGATCACTTATCATGGGAGCCATCCCAAATCTCTGTTACAGCAGGACTTAAAAACAAAGGAAAGGTTGCTGCTGTCCCTGTAGAGCCAGGTTACCAGAAAGCTGGAGGCAGGATCTGCAGCCAGTTAAAAGACCTCCAGAAAGCCACCCCTGCTAAAGGTCCAAATCACCCCAAGGAAGTGTCCCTGGCCCTCAGATGATTTCAGAGGCTGAGCATTCCAACTAAACATTTCAGCTAAGCTCCTGCTTGTGTGCAGGACTGAAATCCTGGCATGAACTATGTCAATGTAAGTCACAAAAGGTCTCACTGATTTCAGGATTGAACCACACAGGCAGCAGCACTTTTTACAAAGTTCAGGATTTATCATTTATTTCTCCAATATCACAAGTTCAGTTTAAGCGGTTTGTATCAGAGTAAGAGCAGGTTCCAGGAAAGGGACCTGCATTTCCCCTCCTCTTTGTCAGCTCTCTAACCACTTGCAGCACTGATAAATTCCACTGATAAATTCCTCCAGCCTGCAAAATCCTGGTTTCCTTCTGCTCATCTCAACTCACATACCAGCCCAACAATTCTGCATTTCTGATCTTACTAACAGTGCTGTAACTATGAGAGTTTCAGGATGGAAGTAGGTTTATGGGTAGAATATGGTTGTATTTGACCAATTCATGCAGCTGTGGGGAGAAAAGAAAAAAACAATAGCAAATTTTAGAGCAAACAGGAAATTTTATTCTTCCTCTTCCCCATCTCTCAGATAAGGCTCCTTCTACCAGTTGCTCTGGCTGACTTGCCACCATCCCACACAGAGCAAATGCATCTCTCACTGTGGTTAACATGTTCCCTCTAAAAATCATGCCTGGATTTCCAGCTTGTTAAAGGGTGCATTAAAAGATACACTGAAAGCTTTTTCTGCCTGTGTGGGAGGTTTGCTAAGAAGAAACTGCCAGTTTAACACATTCTCATCTCTGAGAGCTAATTATAGACAAAAACATCAGTACCACTGCAGGGATTACTACAAAACTACACTTTCCATTTCATGAGAACAAGGCTGGGCTCCAAATACCAACAGTTGACAGAAGGATGAAAGGCAGGAGCAGCCAAGGTCCATATACTTGAAAAGAAAAGTGCTCTATTTATACTTTGTGCTAAAAGATTGTATACTTAAATTAGCTGGGGAGGGGGGACCCAAAAGAAGTTATTTCAAGTTTAGAACTGGGAAGTGATTCAGCTGACAAGCCTAGGGAAGATTTCAAAGTCTAAATAAAATTGTGATTTCTTTGGAAGTACTTTTAAAAATTTACTCGGTTTCCACTTTTTAAAATATTCAGTAAATTCACTAAGATATTTGACCATGGACTTGAAACATTTAACTTGAAATATTTAACTTACTTAGAATAATTTTATTCAGCCTAAAATTAAATACTAAATGCCTGCCAATCATGTTTTGTTTGGAAAAATATTTCAATTGCAAATAAATAAAGCCATGAATATACAGTGCAAGAGATTGCAGAGAATTCTTTGCTGTCTCAGTCTTGTCACTCATCTTTTGTAGCACTCACCCTCCAGTCACACCTGGGAAAGATGACCTGCAAGTATTAGGAAAATACTTCAGTGTGTGCTGTGTTGAATGTGCTTTGTTTTGTAAGAATTATACTCCTTCTCTCTGTTGTTACTGCTCTTGCTGAAACCAAACCTCACCCATGCCTCTGGATCTCCTCCTGTCTGGGAATTGTCTGCAGGTTGTCAGGTGGATGCTGTATTTTGGGTTTTTTGGTAGTTTTTTTCCTTCCTGTAATTTCAATGTTGACAGAAGCATTTAGTGTTGAACAAACCCTTTTCTGGCACCAACTCTTTTGGCAAGTACAGTATTTCTACTATTTTCTGTTAAGAAAAGGCTTAATGAGGGTGAGTAGTGAGTGCTACTTTCTTATATTCATTGTTCTTGGCTTCTCTTGCTCAGCCCACACCAATCACAGAGCTCATCTGCCAATCCACTAAAATAACACACCTTTTCTAGGTAACTGCACAGGTGAGCTTCTGTGTGCTGGTGCTCAGAGTCTTTGCAGGGTTCACCCAAATGGCTGCACCCCATTAAGGAAAGCAACATCCCACAACCAAACTGCCCACACTGCTGCCCCACACCAACCCCATCTCAGCAGCTGGGACCAGCAGGGCTTTGCTCTTCAACAGCCCATGGATGTCTTTGCTGAGGAAGATATGGTGCTCTCACACCATTGCATGGGCACAACCCAGCAGAGGAGGGTCTACCACAGGATCTTCACACAACGTCCAAAAAAGAGAAACTGTCTCCTCCAAAGAATTACAGGTTTTGTTCTGAGAAAGGATCCTGAAACCCTGCTCAAGGCAAAGCATTCTGGTGTTCCCTGCTATGCACACGTGGAGAACCAGGCTCTATTTCCCGAAGCTGCTGAGGATGTTGAAGAGCCAGACTTGCAGCTGAAGGCTCAGCAGGAAGATGCACAGAGATCATTACTTTTCCCATCTATCCTTCATTTTTCAATTCTAGCAGCTTTCATTATGTTGCAAATAGTTTTGGCCACAGTTCCACTGCGTCTTATGTTTATTCAATCAAACTGTTAAAAATTAATGAAGTGGGTGCCCTGTTGATTTAAAAGGGCCCTTTGCACAGCATCCTGACTCTAACACTGCTCTGTACTGTCAGGGAAAGCCTGGGGAGAGGCAATATTGTTACTGTGTAATCCAGCCCTGCATTGTACACAACACAGAAAACCTCTGCAGACACAGCACACAAACTAAGCTTCAGAAAGCTTTTAAGAGGCATAAGATGTTTTTTAACACAAAACCCCTCCCTAAAACTTCTGAATGTAAAAGATTTCTGTGTTCAAGTATCTAAAGGAAAGGTAACCAGGGGATGGAAAATCTCCCAGTGATTCTAGTTAGGGACTAGTATTTTTTTTTCCTCTTTATGTTTTAGTTACTGCTGGCAAACAATGCCATGTTTTCATCAGCTGCATGTGTTCTGCTTCCTACAGGAGCTGTGCGAATGCAGAGTCCCATGTGGCACCAGGCAGGGTGGGGGAGGCTGAAGGCAGTGCAGAGGAGAAGGAGGAATTAACATTATTTCTTAAGTGCCAGGAAGGATGCAAAGCTCAGACAGAACTGCAGGAGGGAAGGAGGACACTGGTGGTACAAAGGAAAACATCAAGAAGTATTTCACAGACACATAAACTTTATAGATGAGGTGAGAGCAAAAAAAAAAAAAAGCCTAATAATGTATCTGCAATCACATACCTCCTGGGGAATGATCACTTCCAGACTGAATTCAACCACCATGTTAATCATGGCAATGAAACAAAACAGCTCTGAAAATTAGATATCACCATACCATAGTCAGAGATGCCACCCTCATGTGAAAGGGACTTAGGGACTTCAACCCCAGAAGTTCTGGGGGAATAAGGGGACTCCTGCTCTTTGGAGAGGGATCTGCCCCAGCCATAGGTGTCACCAGGACTGATCCAGTTGAGTTGTGAGGCTTCAGTTGCTGACAATTCTGTCATTGCATTGCACTTAACATCAGTGAGAACAGGAAGCTGAAACAGTCCAAACACATCCTCCTCCAAATAAATGCACGAAATCCAGCATCACTGTCACATGATAAAAGAATGATTTATTAGAGCAACTTTATGATAAAATTATATAAAATAACAATTTGGTTTTTTAAAGACATCCACAATATCACCTTGAAACAAAATGTACAGATACTGCCTATAATCCAAACAAAAATAAATTACCATTCAAAAAGAAAAAACAAAAAACCAAACAACAAACCAAAAGTGAAAAGAAATCAGGGCAGAAGAAACAAATCAAAATTATACACAGCATTTCAAGAGGGTGTGGAAAAGAGAAAGTCATTAATCGATTCAAGTTATACAAACGTGTTTCAGCTTTACTCTCAGACAGCTCAGCTTGCATTTGTGTTGCATGCAAATGGAATGATCCAGTGAACAGTTCAGAACAGCAGAATCAGCAGCATAACAACAGCAGAGAGTGAAATAGGCACAATTCAGCACGGGGCACATTGAAAGTGAACAGGTAGTTCTGTCTGGTCTTTGCAAAAGTTATACACATTTACCAACTTCAAAAATAGCTAGTGTGATCTGCAAAACAAGAAAAAACTAGTAGAGTCTTGCGCTTAAATACTTTACACTTTTTAATCTTTTTTTTTTTTGTCTCCATTTTTTGTCAGTAGGCTGTATGTAAACATTCCACTAATTGTACCTTTACTAAAATACTCAAAGATGATGCAGATGTTCTTTCCTCCTGGAGCATGACCACAACATGACACCACCACAGATCCAGCTGGGTCCTCGCTCCCAAAGCTCCTACACACCCTCACAGGAATTTACATTCATGCTATCAGAACAGAGTAACAGGATTTTACATTTGAAAGCGTCGAACTGAAAAGTTTTCAAGTATAGTGGAGGAGCTGAGGGCTGGGATTTTGGAAGGTGCTCAGAGGATCAGGCGCCCAGGGCATATGGAAAACCTAAAAGGACCTGAGCACTTGCTTCCCCAGGACTTTGAAAATCCCACCCTTTGTTACATTGCTTAGTCAGACACAAAAGACATGAAAGCAAGGTGGCACAGGCGTGACACACAGACAGGGCTGTGTCACCCCTGCCAAGCTCAATGCAGGGCCCATCCACAGCTCATGGAAGCCAGCAGGAATCTCGTGCACTGATCCTGGGCCCCCCAAATACACCACTACACATGGGTCAGGTTCACACTGGAGTCACACAGGCATGTTTCCATGGCTGCATACAGTACCTGTAAGAACCAACAATCAGCAAAGGAGTGGATAGCTCTTTGGCTTATCTGGAGCAGACAAGTGCAAACCACAGTACTTCAGAAGCAGTGAACACAAGAAAAAATATGTTGCATTTCATTGTTGACTAGCAAAACCTTTTCAAATGCAAAGATCCAAGAATGAGCATTGTGTCAGGACACAGAAGCATTTTACAGTTTGGCTGAGCCACAAATAAAACAAATCAAGCTGTGCATCCTCCCTGCCTTCACACACTCATTTCCAAATTGTCAAGAGAGACACTGATTGTTGCATCCTCATTAGTCACTTGAAGAAGTACCGTATTTTGCAGGTTGATTTAACTGATGCAAGGTGTCTGTGGGCTCGCTCTCAAGTCCAGAACAGAGCAATGAAGGGAGAAAATCCCTCCCTGATGTGTTCAAGAATCAAAGAAGAATCAAGCAATTTTCAAGTGAAAGTAAACAGAAGTCCCATCAAGGACACATTGCAGAGAAACAGAATCCACTTGCACGTAGCCATGAAGATGTGGAAATAACAAATAATCAGAGAAGTCAGATGTATGTCTTAATAATTCACTTGTCTCTACAGGAAAACTGAAACTAACAGCAACACCTTATCTGTGAAGGTCCTTCAACTCCTAGTGAGTTGGGGTAGCACCTGGTCAGTTTAAACCCTAACTAAGAAGGGCTCGAAAAACTGTGTCTCATATGTCAGGAACGATACCACCACTTATGATATTCACCAAGGACACAGTCAAGTATTTCAAGAAAAGACAGATCAGAATCAACAACTGAGTTAACACATTCAGATAGTGCGTATATTACAGGCAGAACAACATCAAGGGCAAATTCTTTTTATTCTGCATTCATCTATGTGAAATCCAGCAAATTTCTTCATGGAAGGGCATCTCCACACAAGCAGATGAGCTTATAGCCTACTGGAAATCTCAGAAGGATATCTGCACCTACTATTTACCAGCCAGCATCTTGCAGGCTGAAAAATAAACTAATGGCATGTTGACATACTCCCATTTTGGGACCGATCTTGTCTCTGCTGAAATTGATGGAACGCTTTCACTGGCTCCACCAGGAAAGCAATCACGTTCTTCACTGGTAAGGTTAAACACTTTGTGAGCATCCCTATTTATTTAAATTATTTTAACAGGTTCCCACTGTTACAACATCCTAGCAGAAAAGCTCAGGTAACTACTGAAGCTAACTAAGGAATCCACTACTCACCCCAAAATATAAAGTTAGCACACAAGAAGCAGTCAAGCTTGGGAAACCATTTTCACTGGTTAAACTACATACTGTATGAGGGCAAAGTGGAACTCATCTGCTCACCTTTCCCAGTAAATGTATCCTCCACAGCTACAAAAGAATTTCTTTACCTGATTACTATTTGTTGACCTGGAAGAATGAAAAAGGAATTGATACAAGACAGAAAAAACTGGGAGCAAACACATCTGGAAGCAATCCCCTCAAAACCAAAATTTCTGCTCTTAAAGCAACAAAAATTGCTTAGTGTTTTGCAGTTTAACACAAAGACAGAATATAAACCCTAACTTTTGTTAAATAAGAAATTGCTCAAACAACTGTACACAACTTTAGTGTTTCTAGGATTGTAACGGACCAAAAATTAAATCCAGAGACAAAAATCCCAAATGTACAGCAAGCTTGACACTGTTGATAGTTTCTGAGAAACATGACAGTGGTGGCCTTTGCAAGCACTTTTGCATTAAAAAAAAAATCATAACAGAACTAGCCACAAAGGTGGAGCTACATTGAAGCCATTATTTTTTCAGTGCTGTCAAGTGATTGCACTTGAGTTCACAGCAACTGTGTAATTAAGTTTATTCCATGAGCCATTGGAACAGATGGTTTTCTTTGCAATTGGGTAATTGCAAACATCTTAGTCTTTGGCCCAGCCAAGAGCATTTGTAGCTCATCATGAAAAGACTGTATATTTAAATTAAAAAAGAAAAGCAGCTTAAAGACAGCATTTGTACCAAAAGCATGAAAATTTGGCAAGCTAAATTGTAAAATCTGGTTTTTTGTACCTAGCCCAAACTTTGGGTCTGAAATATCATCATAAACAGTAGCTGTATCAGTAGTCTTTACATTCATACCATTATTAACTTTTATACTTTCCCAAGAGAAAAACACCAGAAGGGCTTATTCTGTCTTGTTTTGGATTTTGGACTGAAAAAGAGATGCACAACTTCAGTGTGGTTGTCTTTTTATGACTGCTGAAAGGAAATCTTACACAACTGCAGTAAGGGTTTCTCTCAGAAACCCATGATATTGCACAAACATTCTGTTGGATTTGCAAGTTGATTCCAACAGAGTTGTAATGCCTCACTTGTACACTTCAAAAAATTCAATCAAATAAACCCCAAACAAATATAGTACCAAAAAAGGTGAGGTGTTTTTTTGTTTTTGAAATTGAGCCTCATTGCAACTCAATAGTTACACACAAGCCAATGCAAGAACACTTTAGCCTCAGCAGTATTGAATGGAAAATATGCAGAGCCTGTTTTCTTATGGCACACTGGAAGAATAAGTGAGTAATTTTGTAAAAATCAGTTTGCCTCTATGCTGAACATGTGCTGCTCCACAGTGCTAGTCTTGTTCAAAAGGCATACACAGACTTTCCATTCACCCTCACAGCATAGATTTTTCTTTTTTGTGCAACATGTTAGCAATCTAAACAACTGCTCCACACAAACTGCCCACGAACCACTCATACACAATACTAATGCGACAGTAGATTACAGTATAATAGCAATACAAAATATTGTATCAGATCACATATTTCTCTCCATCTGGAATGAAATTCGAATCTTGTAAGCTAGAAGACCCACAGTTCGATTTCTGAGCATAGCTTCTCATCTGTGCTAGGGACAAAGTCTCCAGTGTGGACCCAGAATTGTTAGCAGTCCTGACTTTAGTGGCTGTAGATTGTTTAGCAGCAGAAGATGCTTTGTTACTGGCAACTATATCCAAGTTTCCAGTAGGGTCAATGATAGCGNAAAGAAAGAAAAAAAAAAAGACATAAACACATTAGAAGCAGTCAACAAAGTTTCCAAACAGAAGTTTGATGCCTTCACTTTGAAGGCAGTAGAACTGTAAGCAGTACTTTTGTTCCTTTTAGTCAGGTTATTGTCCTCACTAGTACCTTCAGGTCTAAACAGCTTTAACAAGCAAAACCTCTCCCAGACTGAAGAGATGTGGACTCTCAACTTTCTGGTGAAATTGGGAGAAGACAAACTATAGCAGCCAAATGGAAAGCTTTTAGGAGGAGCCCAAAATGGTGCCTGGATGTTTTTACATGCCTTTATTACACTTTTAGATGATGCAAGAGCTTGTCTTGCTTTTCCTAATGCAGAGATCTATGTGCAAAATTCAAGTCCAAAAAACATAGCACAGCTTATTGGCTGCAAGAGCTGCTAAATATTATTTCATCAGAACAGTCCTGCATCAGTTTATCTTATGGGAATATGCTAATTACCACAAAGCATTTCCACAGCAACAGCTTCTGCATTTCAATAGTCAAAAATTTTCCTAAAAACTGGCAGTGTAAGATAAATCTACTGTTAATTCCCTATGCACTCATCAGAGAGCACTGTGATAACAACCTGAACTTCTGCATCCTTTCCCAGCTTTCACTGACAAATCAGGCCAACATTACTTTATTTTGTGCAGTATTTTGTGCAATATTTTTTATTTTGTTTTTTATTTTACTGGCAGTTCAGAGACAACGGGAACATTTCAGATGACCAACCTTCAAGCTGTTTTTGAACTCGCCTGAGCTCCTTCAGGATAGAACTGATCTCCTAGAAACAAAAGCATCAGAATGGAAAATTAAGCAACAAAGTACTCAACTGACAGAGGAATCCAGTCTTACTGCTTCTGCCTTATCAAGAAGATTCAAAGTCAAAGATTCAACCTTGCTCATTTAACAGAAAAGCTGTACTGAGGTGCATTTGGTCAGTGCACAGGGAGTCTGCTCTACATCATGTCACCAAGTGCTACTACACCACCTCATCCATAGCTGCAGTGGCTTCTAGATATGAAATGCTACACCTCTACAAAGGCTCCTCCTTAATATGAAATACACAAAGATATTTGTAAACTCAACTCCCAGACCAGACAAGGCATTTGGCCACATTTATACTGCTGCAGCACCAAGCTACACAGGTCTTGCACAAGGTTGTTTAGCATTAATCATATTTGCTGTACTTAAATCCTCACTGACAATCCCCTTCAAGGACAATTAAAGGTCATGGAAGCACAAACACCAGGTTGAGGCTGAATCACCTGAGTGAATTCACCCTGAGGAGGATTTTTACTGCCCAAATGTCAAACAGTTACAGGTGAAGAAAAGAAACATTCACAAGAAACACCTGTCTGCAACTGAAGCTGTGACAACCACATGGCAGGTGACCCTTTGGTAAATGTTTAAATGAGGCCTAATGACCCTGAACTTCAACATCTGTTAGGAGACCCAGTCTTTGAAGATCAGTTGCAAAGGAACTGGGGAAGAGTTTGGTGAAACAAAACCACAGAAGGAACTCGCTTTGTCACACTTCAAACAGTAACAAAACCCAGCAGTTCAACACATGAAAACGGACCAGGAATTTCAGAAATGGATTTGAGAAGGGTCAGGGATTGTTGGTTGCGTTTCTTACAAAGCTTGCATAGGTGCAAGTCTTTAGTATTTCACTTGTTTGCATGGACTTACTTTGTTTGATGTCTTCAGAATTGGCACTTCATTTTCTGAATTGATTTTGGCCTCCATCTCCTCCCAGGTCCTTTCTGAGTTTTGAAACAGAATCCTGTAACACAAAAAGTAGGGCAGATCTTAAAACTGCCACTAAAAACTGCTTGTTTAAAAGACTTAATTATGACAAAATGTGGCAACAAAAGAGATTAGTGGATTAGCAGCTGGACAAAGCTCCTTTCAGCTGATTTAGGAACAATCCAAAGTCCTTCCCTAACTGGTGTCTCTAGAGCAACAACAAACTTTGAAAAGATTTCACAAGCTTGGTAACCTGCATATTTACAAGAGCCTTGGTACAGAAAAGGAAAGAAGAGACAATCCACCAATTTTCTGCTGTATCTCCTGCACAGGCAGCATTTCAAAGTCAAGGCATCAACAGGCATTACAAATCCAGCATTAAAATTCCAAAGGCCAAAGATATGAGGAAAAGTGATCGCAAATAATCATATTACCTCTGGTTCACTACACACACACAATTTCCTACATCTAGATTCCCTGCATCCTGATTAGAAAACTTTCCAAGATAGCAGTAAAGTATCTTCCACAAGTAGCAAGTCAACAAACTCACCAAACAAGTCAATATTTCAGTCCAGGGACAAGAAGTTACTTACTTCATTTTTTCAGCGAGGTTTTCTGTATTCTCACGGATTGTATGCGATAACTGGGACACTGGGTTCAACATCAGATTGTCAAAGATTACCTAAAATATGAGGACAGATAAGAGAACTTTTAGCAAAAGTGGCATATTACAAAACAGGAATTTTTTGTACAGTAAATGATCTCCACTGAAACATCTTTGTATGGATGATACTTGAAGTTCAAGGGAGATTAAAATTACGTGTAGCTTTATTGCAGCACTTTGGCAGAAAGGTTAATACTAACTTGTTCAGACTTTTTCTAGAGACAGAGACACAGCTGTTTTCAGTTACATAAGCATTTAAGCATTTCTGAAAGAACAGCACTTAGGAGTTTACACACCTCACAAAAAAAACCCCCAAAAAGTCAAATCACAATGCAAGAAGACTCACAAGCAGTCTTGCTGAAACCACCTAATGTGACACATATGAGTTCAAACCACCTTCACAGCCAGGTATCCCACCCTGCTGCATTCTGCTTTAATAAAACTAACAACAAAATACTATCAAACCCCAAATATTCAAGTCCTGTGGCTTAGCAGAGCCACCAGGCTTCTGCCAGAAAAGCCCCCATCAAGCTGGGGGCACTCTGAAGCTGCACCTTTTATCCAGCCTTGGCACAATCCCTTCCACTTCTCTACAGGAGAGGAAGGGATTGCTTCAAACCAGTCACAGTTCAGGATCAGTAGCAGTGGCTCAGCCCACGGTCCCCTGTATGTGCCTGTGTGAGTCACACTCCACCTCCAGAGTGGCTGAGCTGGAGCCAGCTCTCCCCTCCTGCCTGCACTGCCTCCCTGAAGCCTCTGCCCCAGCTTTTCCTTCCCACCACAGCTGGCAGGCAGAAAGCAAGCAGGAGCAACAGCCAGGGCTGGATCAGCAGCTTCCTCCTCCTCCCCCTGGCACCACCACCCCACTACATCCCTCATCCCAACAGCATCCCCAGCCTCAAGTGCAGGGCAGGCTTTCTCACCCTTTAGCATCACCCCAGTGATTTGCAGGTTACCCTGCTCTCTCAGCTCAGAAGAATCACATCAAATTGCAAACGTGGGAGGGAGCAATGCTCACAGATTGGAGTCACACACACCCTCCTAAGGTTCAGATCCTGCCACTGCTTCTCCATGAGCAGCTCTAACCAGGATGCCAGCTTCAGAACAGTAAGGTGCCAGTAAACTATCAGTGCTTCAGATTTCAAGTTGAGATGTTTGAGTTCTTCTCTAAGACAACAGTGAAATAGCCTAAGAAGGCTCTGACACTGAATGTGTCCTCCCAAAAACAGGTGATCAAGCCTCAAGTTTTACTGGCATTTTACACAAGAGAGGGAACCTACAGTCACTACCTGGCAAGAGGGGTGGTTCTGTTCCTCTTTTTTTTCCTTTTAAACACTGTTTCTGTACCCACACATCAGGGCTGCTGAAAAGTGTGGGTTTGTTTTTTTTTGAGTCGCCTCCTTTGGCAGCTTACAAAGAACAAGTATACATAGAGGAGCTTAAAGCAATGTCATATAAAAAGTAAAGAAAAAGGTGGCCTGCCTCCTCACGGTTTCTTGTCCTTGTTTTTCTTGAGGGATCCTCTTCTCTATTATCATTCATATTTTGGTCAAAATCCTTCAGTTCCGCTGATCCCGGAGGCACTTTCTGGTAGTTCAGACTTGCTTCTGGAATGTGCTGCACCAACTTGGAAAAAATGAGTAATGAGTCATTAAAAATTAGTAGGGAAAGTAGGCTCACAGGCATTCACTGCAGGTATTGTAGATTTTCAGGCAAGCCCAAGAGGAACACTGATTCATTGAAGTCTTGCTCAGACAGGTATGGGCTCATAACAAATTACTAGACTCCAATCCTGCAAGTGGCTACAAACTGGAGTCATACCACAAAACTCTGTGGGGCTATTCTACTTTAAAATTTTCAGTCTTGAGCACTTATGGAAAGGTACATCTTTGCCTTTTTTGAATTTAGCTAAAACTCAAAAGGACCCTGTTTTCCCATATCTTATGTATTCATATATCAATGCAACATTAAAGACACACTCAAATTAATCAGAAACCATTTAGTAACACATGAAAGAGATGAAAAAGCAATACAAAACCACTAAAAATGCAAATAATTAACAGGAAGAACAGAAATGACAAGACAGTTACTCCTGTTGGGTTTACTGACAACAACTTTTAAAAGAAGGGGAAGAAAATAACAGTGACAAGACAGAGATACAAAAATAATGGGATGGAAAGTGCACCTGAGATGGATATGCCAGCCGAAAAGATCTACGAGCAATCTGTGTTAAAACAGAAACAAAGAGATCAATGCTAGTGGATGACTGTGACAGCAAGTATCAAAGAGAACACAGGCTTTGGGGTTATTTGGGGTTGACATTCCCAAAAGCACATTCCTGAGGACCAGCACTCAGTGCCCACCCCCCACCATGCACTGAAGCCCAAGGAGATCCTGGTCACCAGCCAGTTCTGCTGAGGTGGCCTCGGGCAGCTCCCCAGTTACTCCGAAGTGTTACTGCACTGAGTGAAATCCAGAGCCCTCTGGGAAAGGGCTGAACATCCACTCCAAGAGGCTCTTTGCTTGGCAAAGCACACAGCTCCTTGTGAGGAAACCGTGTGCCATCCAAGGTCCTGGCTCCCCACATTACGCAGCAGCACTTGGGTTATACACAGGCAGCAGGTGTGAGATATTATGGTGCAGGGGCACAACAGCCAGAATGTTTAGCTAATAAGCTTCCTTTCATCAAGTGCAGAGACAGTAAGTTAGGCTGCTTGCAGCAGTGAAAGTGTCAGAAGGGAATGACATGTTGCTACAGTGAGCAGGTCTCAGCACAACCAGCTGAAAACAAGGTAAGGACAGCATCTGCTCCACCATCACAGGAGATTTTTGCACAAGACCTGTTCTGTTCTCACATTTTCTGTTCCATCACACCCGTAAGCATTTCCTCTTGTCCTACCAGAACTCATACTGAGTATGTTACACAACAACTTAACAAACTTAATCAGGCTCTTTAGTTTTTGTTATATCATTATCAACTTTTTTTAAAAGACCTGCCAAGAGAATTTTATGCAGGGCTAAAATTCCCAGATATAGCCAGTGATTTGGGATGACCCAACCTGACTGTGTTTGCAGCAGCTAAGGTTTAATTTGACGGCTGAGCTCTGCAGAAACCTGGGTCCTGCAACACACCCACAAACCAAGGCATCCCAAACAACCCAAGGCTTTGGTAAACAGGAATCATGAAGGTTTCACCCCTGCTGAACTCTTTTGTTCTGGTTGTTTTTGTTTTTTTTAAATTTGCTTAATTTATAGCAGTATTCAGCTCTGTATGCCAAAAAATCTATGTGATCATAAACTACACAGCTGAGGCTAGAAAAACAAAACAAAACCACCCCAAACATGCACTGGGGAAATGAAAAGCCTCTCTGGCAAACATCCAAGCCAGCACTGAACCTGAAAGGACAGAACATGAACAATAAGGTTTAAATCTAAGGCTCCACCTTAATTTATAAGAGGATACTCCTCATTTAAACTTTAACCAAGCTTCTTAATAAAAGTTATTTAAAAAGCAGCTCATTTGAGGCTGAGAAATGCTGTGCCACACAATGGTCCCAAATGACATTTCTGGTACAGCATTAAACACTCAAAAGTGATTCCAGTATCAGTACTTATTTTTCCTGCATTTTCCCCCACTTTTTTTGAACAGATATAAGTATTTAGTGCTAGAATGCAGAATGGCACACAACACTGCATAAGACAGAGCCGCATAAGAGACAGCCACACAGAGAAAACTTCTCTTATTCACATAATCCCTTCTATCAGATGTTTCAGTATATTACTATTATAACCATGGTAGCTATTTCTCATCACTATGTCCTTTGCTAGAATATTTAATATAAAGTTGTTTGATAAACAGTCACAAAATTCACTGTGCTTAGCATCACACACACTGATCTTCAGACATTTCCCAGCAGCTTCTATGCATCAAGCCCAAATTATTAATTCAGCACAGTTTTAACAACACTTAGACTGTGGGAAGCAGGTGTGGCAGTACACTGGTGCTGAATCTGGTCCAGTACCAAAGATGAGGGGTCTGTCTATCAAACTCACATCAGGTTATATTGTTGGCATTCATAACAAGACCCCCAAGCTGCACTGTTTAGGATCCCAAGCTATTCAGGATGTGGCTCCACATCTCAGCACTGGCAGCAGAAGGCCCTGCTGATGGAACCTGTTCTGGCTATGGACAACATAAGGCAGCAACACTGATACACTGCAGCATTTTGGGTGTAACTCAAATGGCCTGCCAGATGTTAGCCCTGCTGAAATCATGCTGACAAATACTCCTGTTCAGAGGAAGCTGCAGTAGAAGCTTTTAGTGTTTTCAGCCACTACCTGAGCACACCAAAGGTTATGGCTCCTGACCTGTCTTCACAGGCTCCCATCAGTGCTTTGTCCTTCACACCACTGTAAGATCTCAAAAACTGCTCCAGCAGTGGGCATTGCCAGGAATATTCCCTACAGTGTGACAGTCCTGAATTTGCTCTCCTCACTATTGTGAGGGACTGACTGGCATATCCCACACAGCAGCATTACAAAGCCACAGAGAAACCTTCACTCAGGTCAGAACAGTCCTGAGTTTGTGATTCTGCCACTCAGCATCATGCTTTGGAGCCTGTCATTTTGCAAAACAGCAACACTGTTTTGCAGGTGTCTTCCTCTAGCAGCTAGGAACATCCCTCTGTATGAGCTGACTTATGGTTGAACTCTTCAGTGGCACTCCAAAAAAAAAGCAGGGATGCTGCTCTTCCTCCCCTGCTTTTCTGCAAGCAAGTGGGAGCTGAGTAAAATGTTTCATTTGCAAGTCAGAAGTGCAGTAGGCATGTCACCTTTACTGCTTGAAAAGAATACTACAAAAGGCAGCTTGACAGGTGTGGCACTTGCAAGGAAACAAAGCCATAAAACACTTTATCTCAGAGCTCGAAGTTATTGTGAAACATTTGTGCACTTTGGCTCCAATAGGCCCCAGGACAAACCCCTCCCTGAGCAGGCTGCAGCTGATCTGAGTTTAGCACAACCACAGCCACACTCGCCTCATCCTCTGGGTATCTCCCTAAATTTCTGCTTTGCACCTCACGGGGCCTCCAAGGACTCTCTTGGCACAGTAACAGGTTTGGTCTCAGCTTTGAACCCTGCCTGGGATGGGTCTGCAATTCTCACAACAGTCAAAGACCACAGGGGGCCAGGGAAACCATCTGAGCAGCAGAGATTTTTTTAAGCCCACACTGGTGGCACACAGGAGGGAATTTGGATTTAAACAGTAGCAAAGGCAATTTGCTTTAGCAGCTGAAGCCTCTTGGTGACCTTGCAGGCAAATTTGAGCTAAGCTGGTCCCTGTGCTGAGGCACTGCTGAACCAAATTAAGAAATTGCCTCTCTCTTTCCCAGCCAAGTGCAGACAAACTGTGCCACACAGTTTGGGAGGAAGCCACAGCTTCACTGTAGGGAGATGGGACAGCACTTCCCAAGCTACCTGCCTTCCTCCCTGCCCAGCTCCCAGAGTCCTTGCCCTCCTCCATCAATACTCAGATGGAGGAAAGGGATTCAAGCAACACCTGCACAGCATTTCAACAGTCCTGGCAGAAAGGACACAGCAGAGGTACAAAACAAACAGCTGACACATAGAGTGCAGCCAGCACACAGGGTCAGTGCCTTGTGTGAAACTAAGAGGAAGGTTCTGGCTCCCTGGCACAGCAGCACAACACATCCCCTCCATCCTGCTCCTCAGATGCAAATTTCAGGGACCAGTGTCCAAACAGAAGCCTTGAGAGCCTTAGGAAATTATGATTCTCGTATCTTGCAAGGCTGGCTGAGGCACAGAGGACAAAACAAAGAGCACCCTAAATAGGCCGCAGTTGGTCTTTCTGATGGTGCTTTTTAGGAGGATCTTCAGTGCTGCAGCAACTGGGGATGCTGCCCTGGTCTCCTCCCAGCCCAACCATGCCCCATGTACTTACTAGCACGGAGAGGCAGAGGTTCCTGTGATTCCTGGCCTTACCTCCTCTCTGGCGGATATGGTGGAAGCCGGAGTGTTGGGCACAGAGCTGAGGGAGGTGCTCGGCCCCGTCCCCGAGGAGCTCTGAGAATCCCCATCTCCAGCAACATCGTGGATCTCTCGAGCAAGGATGGCCACATCCTTCACCAAGGTTTGGCTGAGCCTAAAGCACAGGCAACGAAGCAGAACCATTAGGAGACAGAATACAACACACTACGTATTCATAAAATATAAAAAGAGGAGCCACAGAAGGTTTGTGGGAACTATAACCTCTGCAGAGGCTAGGGCCAGCAGGCTTTTTTGGGGTACCTTGGCAGGGTGCTGAGGAACATTCTGGCTGCATACAAAAGAAATCCCCTTCTTTCCTGAATCCAGCTGCAAAGTGGAGAATTGATATAAAGCAAATTCTAGTGACTACATGCTGCCAGAAAGTACTGGAGACAATCCATAAAGAAATTTTATGTTATTGCTCCCCCACCCATCCATTCTACTTCCTTCTCTTGTTTGTTTGTTTTAATGCAATACAGTTAATTTTTCTTCGTGGGTCTTCTTCGTTTTCCGTTACAAAGTACACACAGGGGAAAAAAAACTTCTTTTTTTTTCACTTAAAGAAAAGAAACACAATTTCTCTTTTCTTTTCCTTGTGGTCGGTGGACTGAAAAATCACAATATGCCTCCACATTCTCCAGAAGAGCTCAGGGATTATGAGGGTAAGCATGGCATACCTTAGAGGGATCTGGTTTTCAGAAACCAAGTCTTGAAACTTCAAGCCCCTTGACACGTGTCCAGTTAATACTCAGTGTTGGCAGCACCTTGCTCTATCTGCTCTAGAGCTCAAAAACAGTTCCTAAGTCTCTGGATTGTTGGTAGCAGAGCTTTAAAAAACCCCTTCAGATCAGAAGGAGCTGTTGTGGCAATTATAAAGGAAAACCTCCAAGAGAAAAAATAATCTTACAGCTGGTCAGCTTCATCTGATACAACTGTCTTCTTTTAATGAAAAAAAAACCAAAAACCAAAATCAAAACAACCAACCAAAAAAAAAAACCCATAACACCCCACCCAACAAAAGAAAAAAAAGCTATTATGGAATATTCCAAGTTGGAAGGGACCCACAAGGAAAACAAGCAATGTGATAAAACTGTTCGTTCATCAAAACATTTCCTTGGAAAGAAAATGCATAGTTGAACTAATAAAATGCAGGTTGAGCTGCCTGCGTAAGGTAACCCCTCTCTCTCTGCGCCAGTTTGGATAGAGCTGCCACCAAACACTTCTACTATGTGATTCAGTACTGTAAACAAGTGGCATTTTCCCTTTTAACTCTCCCTGACTCCTCTAAACCCCTCCCAGTTAATTCAGGAGCAGCAAGGGAAATCAGACCTGCAATTACCAGGCAGGCTGTGTGACAGAGCCCTGCACGGTGCAGCGCCAGACGAGTCTGACGCAACCCTTTATTTATAGCTGCCGAGAGCCGAGCGCTCCCCGGCGCTGGGAATGCTGCTGGGGGGGAAGCCAGAATCTTACACACAAACACACACACACTTCGTGCTACACAGGTAGAGCAGCCTGGTTTGGAGGCTGACATACTTTCTAGCAGCCTGACAGCAACTTTCAGGCAAGAAAAGCCCTTTCGAGGTGAGCGCGGCAGCGGCGAGGGCGATGTGGCCAAAAGCAGACATAAGGCAGCTTCCTCAGGCAAAAGTATTTCAAGTATGGCCAGTACAATGGAAGACCAGTATTTCTGGAAAGTTGGCATAACACAGTTGCATATTAGAGATGACAAACCTCAAATGCCACTGTTTAAAAAAAGAATCTATTTGCTTTATTGCTGAGGTCCTCTAGGCAACCATCAGACCACCAGTGCACAGCAAGTACTGTATCCAGGGACATCAAGCTAAGCAATGATGCATTTATATACAAGGTCTAGACAGGTTCAGATTCAGTTGTGCCAAGCAGAGGTTTCTGCCCTGCAGCTATTTCTTACTGCTCCCTCACCAGCTTCAGGCAAAGCAGCTTCAACAGTTTACATATTCAGTCTTCGCTAATCCATTTGACTTCCTCTGCAGAGAATTAGGAGAGTTCACACCAACCACACCACATGCACACACTGTGACTTCCAGCAGAGACATGCAGGTATAAACAGTCAGACTTCCCACAGCTTGAACAAGAAACAAACCAAGAAACAATGCCCTGCACTTTGGCCTTTTGTAGATACAAGGTACAACCAGCACATCCAGGCTGTAAAGGCTCACGAAAACCTTCCAAGTCAATGTTCATATATAAAGGAGATGTGGGCACACAAACAACGGGAGAGCCTCTCCTTCTACCCCCAGACTTGGGTTTGATTTGAACACCAAGGAGAAAACAACCCATTTTCAACATATGGGTTAACAGATAAAGCCCCACCTCACCTGGCTATTTCTGCTATCTCTGCGGTTTGCGCCATGAAGTTGTAGGGGTCAGGGTTGTCATCAAAATCTTCATCATCATCCGTTTCTCTGCCGTTGTGCTTCTGCTTGCCCAGCCCAGAGCCACGTATCCTCGGTGTTTGTGTGGCTGTTGAAGTATGGGAGCGTTTGTGTTTAGGGGAGCTGTGATTTGAGCCATATTCCTCCTCCGAAGTAGAAGTGTAATCTGAACCCTGTGGTCTCCGCCTTGATGCTTATAAAAAATGAATTGGTTTCAGACCAAGGACAGTAGTCAAGAGTAACTACAAAAGGCTGAAAGGTAACACAAAACTAGCCCAAGAGCACAAGGAGAGGAGAGCTTCTGTGCAGATCTTAAGTTAAAACACCACGTTCTCCGAGCTTATTTCAAAGTTGAGCCCCTCTATGGCTCCCATTCACTGTACAAATCTGGAGTGGGAAATTCCAATGGAAAATCATAATGACTGTGTTAATGCCTCCACTGTAGTAAATTATTACCACAGACTTGGCTTTCCATGCACAGAAGCTCTGTGTATAAGTAGCTCACATTTCAGACTCATCATAGTCCCACAGAAGTCCTTTTCTAAAGAGAGCCCAATTTTCAAGCCTGCAGATACCTTTCTAATTAGCTTAAGGTACAAGCAGAAGGATGGGTTTTTGAGTGAAGAGTAGACTGTGGTGCTTGGTGTTATTTGCAAGAGTCCACACCCTGTGTTCACCTCCTGCCTCGCAATTCACCATTAATGACACTCTACAAGGAAGTGTTCACAGTCAGGACTGGCTCCAAGCCCTGGGGCCAAGTGGAAGCTGCCCACTTATTCCAACTTGTTCTGCAATTCTGTAGACACGCAGGTCTTCCTTGCCTGGGAAATGTCAAGGTGTCCTTATTTGAAAACTGGGCTCCCAGTGTTTGCTGCCTCACTATACTCTCCATGGGTACTGCTTCACTCCCTTCTGTCTGTCCCTGGAGAATGAAGACCCACCAAACACACAACCAGATAAGTTATTTAGAATTACAACACTGAAAAACTTCACTGTGTTACCAAGACAATCCTAAAACTGAAACACTACATGTGAATTAAGCCAGCCATCATACAAACAAAACCAACTAATTTGGCATGTAAGATGCAGGTAGAAACTATAGATAATTACTGTATAGTGAAAGAAGTACTCCTAGACATTGCTATCTCATCCATAGCTATAACAATGCCTGGGCTCAGGATTTTTATACATATATATATATATAAAATATATATAAATGAATTTGCTTATATTCAATTCACAGAGTTGTATATCTTTTTTTTTAAATGCAGTTTTAGAATCAAGAGGTCACCCTGTCACTGAACAGCAATTTTAAAATGATGCAACTCATTTTCCATCTCTGTACACCAAGGGAAATCAGAAACAGCTCCCTCAATATAATTTAAATTACCCTGAATAAACAAATTGTGTACACAGAGGAGCATGGGAGACAGGCCTTTAGCTTTCAGAACTGGTAACTTGGATTATTCTGATGTTATCTGTGACTTTCACAGAAAGCTACTTCAGATGGCCCAACAATATACTGGAATTTCTTGTCTCATGGGCAGACAGTTCATGCTGTTCCTCCACTAGCAAGATTAACTTTCTCCCACTGGGAGAGTTGGAACTCCTGTGGTTAGCTTAACACTAACAACTCCTGGAATAAATCAGCCACATCTGCCTCCTTATCCCCTCGGCTTGACACTCAAAGCTTTCAAGGGTTGTTGTATCATGCTAAAAAAAGTCTTGATGGCACAGTGCAATAGTCCAGTTAAACAACATGTCACTCTTGTTGCAGGAAGGGAGTTCTAGCTGCTGATTTGCTACAACAGCATTAGTACAGGAGACTGCATCACACAACAGCAAGCATGATGAAGCCCGAAATACACCAGCATGTACTTAGAGCTAGCACAAGGTTCACAATCCTATCAAGGAATTAGGAGGTTAGTATTTTAAGAGTGACTACTTCAGAGGAAGGATTAGCATCATCTGCTGCAACTATGGACAAGGAAAGGTGTTAGCATGCTGCTACAGAGCTGTGGAAACCAAAAACCAATTCATTTAAATAAAGAACTGGCCAACACTTATCATTTTTCTCCGAATGATTTGAAGCCTGTGGTCCAAAGGCAGAGGGAGTGCAAACAGCACCTCCTGTTTGGAAAACTGTGACCACATTATCTTGCTTTAAATTTGTTATTGTTTAACAAGAAGCTAATAATAGCATCATCTCAAAAAAAGGCAAGAGAAGAGACTGTACATACTCTTTTAGCTTAATCACATTCTGATTTACATGCATATACAAGTGTGTAAGAAAAAATCACTAAAATTAAAGGTGAGGCTGAATGCATTAAAACAATCCAAATCAAAACAAGCAGCAAATAACATTTTTAGCATGCAATAAAAATGAATACTGCAAGAGGGATAAATAGTTCAGCTGTATGAAAATATTTTAAAGGACACATCCAGTACTCCAAGACCCCTTACAAAATAATGAAACTGCTGAAAATAGTGTTCTTCTCAACAAGACTGAGAAATCCATCCAAAGGGGCTCTTCCTGTCCATTTGGCTACCAATCACTCCTAAAATCCTAAGCACACACATCTGCTTTGCCACATCCGTGGCAGGTCAAGGACTACAGGCATAGACTTGAACTCAAACCAGAGGTTTCAAGGACAATCACTCATTACCAATTACCATCCTAGAGTTGTCGTCTGAATTGTCCCACTTCTTAATTGAAGGCTGATTTCAATATGACAAATGCTGGTATTTCAAGGGTCTGTTGAGTGCTCAACTACAGGGTGATGTAGTTCCCACACCTCTGCCTCGTGGGAACCACAACTGTGAACCTGCCTTAGCTATGGCAAAAGTGAGTGAAAATACACAGAAGTGTCAATCTCTTGGGGCAGTCCACGTGCAGTGTCCAGCTCTGTATTTACATTTACAGGAAGAACAAGGGAACAGCTTTCACAACACAGGGACATTTATTTTTTGTTCTCCTGTTTCAGATGCCTGCAAACCTGCCACCTTGGACATCAGCTGTCATCAACACCACTACAAGCTCTCTGGGAGAAAACTTTGAATCTTACAAGTTAAACAGAACAGAATTTCTTGTAGCACTAGCAAGGCATTAAATTCTATCTTTTAAATGAAACTATGGCCTACTGACAAATGGGAATAGGTTGTTCAAAAAACAAGATCACCGGAGAAAAGAAAAAAGTAGCTATTTGTAGCATTCTCACAGACATCACCATAGTATCATTTCAGCGAGTAGCAGGGTGCTCTGCTGTCTCCAAACCCACAGGAAATCTCAACATCCATGCTGCTCATTAATGCAGACTTTTGTACTCACCAAAGCAGCACCTCTACCACTGTGATACTAATCCTCAGCAACCATGTGCAGCCTGTAAGTCAGAAACAGGGGAAGAGGGGAGAAATATAAAGCAGGAGCACTTACAGGATGATGAGGAGGAATACTTGACACTGCTTGAACGGGTTCTGCTGAAAGGCTGCTTGGCAGAGGCAGCTGCTGCTGTTTTCCTGGCTGCAGCTCTCACCTCTGAAACACCCGTCTTCCGATAGGACTCGGCGCTGCGGCCCGAAAACCCCGTCCTCGACTGCGCCGTCTCCGAGTCACTGGGCACTGTAAATGAACCCGCCCGTTTCCTGGGCATGGCCAGGATGTCCAGCCGGGAGAGCTTCTTGGTCTCTGTGGGCTGCTTGGTGCCCTGAGCAGTGGCGTCCGAGTTGGAGGCTGCTTTCTCAGCATCCACGCATTCGTTGTCCGAAGCATCTCCCAGCCGAGCACGGCGTAGCTTTGAGGCCCTTGTGGGCCGTGGGGTGGATAAACTGTTGGATCGGGTGAGAACCTGCTGGATTTTCTGCACGTTTGAGGTCGTTTTGGTCTGGTCCTCCTTGGTGGGCTGAGTGTAAGGTTTCCTCCTGGGAACAGGCCGGGTTACCGAGTGCTCATGGTCAGACACAACCGCATCTGGGACTGGCATGTAGGGTGAGTTGGAACTTCTCTCGTCATCTGTGAAGTCCAGTGACCCTCGAGTCCCAGCACTCCGCTTCATCTGGAAGCGTTTGGGGGGCTCTGCTCGGTTCGGTGCCTCCGGTGCTTGTGTTTTCCGCTTCTCCGTCAGCCTGTCCCGAGCGCTGGGCTGCCCACACTGGTCCTGGATGGATGGCGTGGAGGAGGATTTCTCCTTCTGCAGGCCCGCAACTGCTTTGCGTTTTGGGGCAGTTGTTGGGACGTTTTTGCCACTCACCAAACTGACCGTGCTGGCCGTGTCTACATCTGAGTCCCCTGATAAGGAGTCCTCCAACTGACCAGCAGTTTCCGAGGGCTCCAGCTGTTGACTTTGACTAAGCAATTTGGCTTCCAGTGCTGCCAAGGCAGTTTCAGTGTCCTTAAGCAGAAGATGAGTGTCCTGACTGAAGTCCATACGAGTTGACCGAACAGCCTCTAAATCTTTAAGCAGAGGGTGACTTGAAATATGTGGGAGTTTATTTTGAGGAACACCACTGCTTGATTTATCTTTGGTAAAACTTTCCTGTCTAACAAAAGATGCCATTTCCTTTCCTGACATGTTTTCTTGATCTTGAGGAAGACTCTGACTAAGGGAAATGACAACTTTTCCAGCCGTGTTTATATAAGCACTAACATCTTTGACCGGTGGCTTTCCAGAAATCGGTGTGCCAGCATACTTGAAGGAAAACTCTGGATCCTTGCTGTCCTTGTCTGCTCCAGTGTGGGATACACTCAGAGAGAGCTTGGAGGGAACCCCTGCATCATTGCTGTCATCACCAATGTAGAACGAAGTAGAAACTGGCTCACTCACAGCTCTCACATGAGAGATCCGGGAGGCTCCTGGCTGACGGCTCTCTGATCTATTGTCTTCCCTCATCTGCTCTGGCATTTTGCTGTTCTCTTTATATATCTTGCCTTTTTCCATGCTGAAGCCATCGTCAGATCTGCTAGCATCACTGAGGCTATCCGGATCCAGGTCTTCTTGGATGAAGAGGCGGCTGCTGGAATCACCATAGGTTTCCACACAGTGGTCCTTCACGATGGCTCTCTTGGTGACCTCAGAATAGGACTCCTGGCACACCAGAACCGTGGGAGTGGGGCTGTCTGATTTATCACTTGGTGGGAGCTGAGGAAGAAGGCGCCTTGTTCTCGAGGGCACGGAGTTTTCTGGTTCCCCAGGTTTTGGGGGCACTCCACTTTCTGAAGAGTTAAGAGGAAAAGAATCAATTACTGTAAAACTGTGCCACTAATTTATTTATTTGTTTAGGAAGAGCTTGATCCTGCAAAGTCTAAGTCCACAAAAGCACTCACAAGATGTGCTTAGAACTAAGGTTTTATATAATAAGAACATCAGCAGGGCCTGGCTGGTCCCTGCTCCCTCAGGTTTATCAATACAGACATTAAACTTAATCCCTTTGCTGAATCACACTGCTCAACACCTTCCCTTCTCAAAGTAGTATGCCAGGTTGATTCTCCCATAATATACCTCAGTATAAGCACTGTGGAGGATAATGACATCTAGCATCAATCAGGCCACAGGAATGAGATGAAAAGCCATCAGACATCAGTGATGCAGTGTTTTAAGTGCCATTCTAAGCAACATTACCCATTTGACTAAACAGATAGTGGTTTTCACAGTACAAGTTCTCCTACACTCATATCCCAGAGCAAAGTCCCAGGAGAAAGACCCTGTAATAATCAACAGGCTCTGAATTAGAGCTCGCTGCCCCAGTATGTGTGGGCTTATCAGCAGGGACACACCCTATAGAAAGAGTGTTCCTATTTCTCCCATGCTGCTGGCCAGGCCTCTATATCTGATAGCACCTTTAAATACTAGGATAACTGGTTATTTGGCTATGGTAATATTACAAGCACTCCAGGAGTTAGGTATCCTACATGGTGTAAAACAGTGGCAACGATCTCTGAAACAAAGCTACCTTCTAATCTTTACTGGATCTATCTATAGCTGTCCACAGCAAGAACGTATGACAAGTAATCCCAACCAAGAAAAGTTGAACACATTTGCAAAAGCCAACGAAGTGCTTTCCTCCTTTTCTCACACACCAAGAGGACCACAGGATCCATAAGGTGTCTTCAAGTTATGATGGGAGCATGATGTCCTCTGATTTCCTTTCTCCCCCACCATATCTAGTTTTCTATGCTGATTTCCACCCTTTAAACCTGCCACTCAACAGCAAACCCCAGAACAGCCTAAATTCTCAGCACAGCCAGACACAGGAGAAGCACACAAAAAACATGTAAATCAGGAACTAACTCCAAGGCTATGTGCAAAGGGTTCTCATCTAGCATCATAAGGCAGTCTAAGGAATCACAGCTTGGAGGTGGTTAACACCCAAAGCCCTTGAAAGCTTTCTCCTTCCCAGGTTCCCTTTAGTCATGTCAAATCTAATATTTAAGAACCTCTTGAGTAACTCCAAAATGCAAACCAGAGGCTCTCTCCATCTTCAGTCCACTGGGAACTATTCCCTCTGTGCCTGCCATCTCCAACTACTGTAGCTAAAACAGAAAATAAGCTACAGACAGATAAACAGATGCCCTTAATTTCTGCTTTTTCTATCATCCTGGTTTAGATTCAGCTACCCTCAAACCGCAGTGTCGGATGAGACTTACCTGCACCTCCATCACCCTGCCCAGAGACAGCTCCAGAGTCAGAGTAACTGTCCGCAAGGCTTGCCCACCTTGACACCCACTTCTGACTCCCTTGAGATGCTGCAGACATCTACAACAATGTGAGGAAGATGAGATCAGAAAGAGGGTTTGTGCACAAAATCCTAGCCACAAAATCTCTCATACTGACATCACTCAGTCTGTTCAAAATGGAAATCAAGCTACACATCACATTTACATCCAGACAGAAAATGCATCTACACCCCCGCCATCCCAGGAAATCCACCTGGACTGCCCATACCTGCGATTCAGCCTGAGATCCATTCACAGCTTTTGAGGATAAAGCCTGGAGCAACGGTGACTTCTGACTAGTGCCATTTTCACTGATTAGATGCTGAGAACCAGAGTTGTCTTTTTCACCTTTAATTATTGGTCTAAAGGCTGAAGAGATTCTGGAAAATTCAGGTGATTCAAGAACACCAAAAACCTGAAAAGATGTTTGCATTGGAATATTAAAATGCAAGAAAACAGAAAAACATTAGCCAAAAATCCGAATCTGTGAAACATTAGTCACACACAAACTATGATCCCAAGGGGCCAGAAACACTTGCCAATGCTTCCATGCAAACTATGTAAATAATTTTCTTCTGTATTCCACAGTAGCAGCTTTAAATATACTTAATCACAGAATTCCACTCACACCCACTTTTCCTCTCTCCCTCATTATTTAGGGGTGTTGCCTTTAACAGCAGTAAGTTCCACTGAAAAGGAGTCCCTTTTCAGCCCAGGGAAATTTAGGATGAGTGACAGGAAAGCTATTTACCAGTTAATTCATGAAGATTTAGACAGAGAAAATGGGAAAGCTACATCCCCAGTGCTTTTCACAGACTGCAGCTGTGAGTGGGCTGAGCAAAGCAGCCTTGCACTGACACAAGGAACTGGGAAAGGATGCACCTCTGAGATGGGTCAGTCTTTGAGCTTGCTGGACAGATTCACCCTGAAGATAAGCAGGCCTTCCTATGAGGGATGACCAAAACTCATGCCTCAGAAGGGCTTGTTCCTCTCACTTGACTGCAAGAAGTTCAGAGGAAGATACCACCACAGAGGGTGCCTTGGCTGCACAGAGATGGCCATAAAGATCTCCACTCTCACTGCTGTTAAAAAAAAAAAGTGCTTGCAATGGTGAAGGAATAAAAAACAGAGACGCCTTAGAACCTAAGCAAGTCCAGAATTAATTTTCTTTCTTCCTGGACAGAAACACTGAGGGTTAGTTATCAGCTATTTCACAAGTGGTAGGTCTGCACTGCACCAAGTCAGGACCAGAAGCTGGCACATTAGTCTGCCAGAGTCACATGGCTGCCAAGACTACTCCCCAGAAATATTTTTATTTTTGTGGCAATTTCCCTCATATTTCCCCACCAGAACAATTACTCATCTAATGTCAGGATTAGGACCTCGCTGTGACCATGCCCTGAAAGCTTCCGATCACATTTCAAACAAGATGTAAGGAACAAATGTAATAAAAAACAAAAGAGAGAAGCTAGATCCAGGCTCATAAACACTGTACACAAAGCTGTAAAGCCATGTTCAATTAAGGTTTCCTTTAAACCTTGCTATCCTCCTGACTACATTTCACTAAATCTTCATAACAACTTGCCAGTTTTGTTTTCATAATAGACCGCAGATGAGACTCAAACCTGAAAATCAGCCAAACTTTGGCTTGCCCTGTGGTTGGTTAGTTGTGTGGGTTCTTCTTAAGCCTCCTCATCCCTGGAGTTTAGTTTTTAGGCAATAATTCACTCTGCAAAATCCGAACAAGTACAGATCCACCTGGGATTGCCTCTGCCCTAGATCACATCCTTTGCTATCTCAGCCAGCTGCTGCTTGCCCTGACAGCAAGCACTGCCTTTCTAATCAGGCACAGCCAAATACAGAAACATCTGCCACAAAGGCTTGTAAGCACCAGCCCCTGGCATTTCCTGTGGCCTACCATGGGATAATGCATCAGTGATGGGCTGCAGCTCCCATCTTCACAACAGTGGGCAGGAGGTGATGCAATGCCAAGGCAGAGGCTTGGGAGCAGTCCTAGAGAGCAGAGCTGCGCCCAACCACTGCTGTCAGCAGGATCAGCCTGATCTTTATTCAGGTGTTGCCTTTCCTCTAAACAGATGGCAAACCCACTCTTTCACTTTTGCTTCCAAATTCCATTTTTTAAGCAAGCAGCTCTTTGCCGTGGGCATATTTTGCCTTCTTTTACTCTGTGGTTTTTTGTTTGCATGTAATTTTGTTGTTTTGATGGGATTTTTTAAAGACAAGCATCACAGTTTGTTGGGGCCTATCCTTAGCATAGGTCACCCAGGATGACTTTCCACCCCTAACCACAATGCCCTGCTGCACCCCATTGCATCCTTTCATGGCAACAGCTAATTTAGGCCCTCCAAGCCCTCAGCTCACTGGCCAAGCACAGAAAAGTAGCATTTACCTGATCTATCATTTTTCGTGCTTCCTCCACCTCTTTGTCCTGCGACTCTGTCTCAATGGTGTACGTGCCTGTCTCGCTTACACTGTCTTCCTCATCATTCCTCCTGCCCTGGGCTGACTTCACCTCGGGAGGTGGAGCAGAGGCAGGCTCTGGTTCTGAGGATATAACCACACGTGGAGCTACCGGCACGGGCACAGGGGCTGGTTTCTCAGTGTTTGGCTTCCCAGACTGAGCAGTGTCACGCAAGTACTCAGCCATAAAATCCTGAGCCATTTTCGACTTCCTCCCAACGCTCCCATAACTTTTGGCTCTGGGAGCAGAGGAGACTGAAGAGTTGATCCGATCCTCCGTCTTCTCTCTCTTGAAGGAGCTCGTTCTTTGGGTCCCGCAGGAGTTGCTGGTGGGTTTGCCTGCCTGGGCTGTGAGGTGGGATGGCGGTGCTGAATTTCCCGGCTTCTCTGCTGGCATGGCATTCTTGCGCTTTTCCACCTTGTTCTTCAGCCCCGGATCCGTGTCGCTCTGGGACGAGTGAGCGCTGTGCGTGAAGGACTGGGAGCGCTTCTTGCGCGGCGTGTCCTCGAAGAACTCGATGACGAAGGCCTGCTTGTTGTGCAGCATCTCGTGGGGGTCCCGCCTCATCTGCCGCTGCAGCCTCGTCTGCTCTGTCGGACGCTCCCCGCCCGTCGTCGTCTCCTTCTCCGCCTTGGGGTCTTCGGTGTCGCTCTGCGTCCCATCCTCGTGCCTGTTGCCTGGAAACAAGGTATGTAGAGTTGACCTTCATACTCTCAGTTGCTGCGGGCCTGTCGTTACCTCCCCGCTGACATTTATCATTTCAGTTACAAGAAAAGCATTCTGTAAGATTAAAAAACTCCAAAGATGTCTGTGCGGTACAGGGATTGCACCCCATCAGAAGAAATAAAAGAGAAGGCAGCTCTCTCCTGACCCCACTTTTCACCAGTGGTTGGCTACCAAGTTAATTATTTATTTAAAAAGAATTCAAGAAGCACTTTCAACCTCATGGATTTCTGATTTTGTAATGACAATTGGTTTACATACCTAATGTTTTGTTTCTTTCTTTTTGCAATTAAAAAAAATGGTGAGATTATTTTGCCATTCTGTTCAATTACTGTAGTTCAAGACCACCTCATGGGGTTTTCTCTTTTACAGAGCAGAAATATCTCTGCAGGATCAGGAAATAAAACCCTCACGCTGCATCCCATGAAACCAAATCCCCAGGATGAAAGACCAGATCAGTGCATTACAAGTACATGCATCTCTGAGCACCCATATCACCCTCCCCTACCAGGGGGAAATAAACCAGAGGCTAACAGAGAAGTAAATTTGCAGGATTATTTACTCTTCCTGGAGATGTAAGAATCACACCATGACACCCCCATGAGTTACACCATCCTATCACCAGCCAAGCAAAGGTTAAATCATTAGTTAAGAGTTCACTAAGCTTAAGTTAAGTTTATAATTATTTTCACTTATGTTAGCAACAACCATCTTTACAACTGTCTCTGTGTATCAGTGCCTGCCTGCCCCTCAGCACCTCAGCTCAGGACTCTCAGAAAGTAAGTTGAAGTAAAACAAAAAGTTAAAATTAAAACAAAAAGTTAAAGTAAAACAAAAAACAAACCTTTTTTTGGAGAAGGAAACAGGTGTGAAGGCACACAACACGACTCAGTCAACGACCAGGAACCTGTCATCGGGAGAACGGGGAAAGAGGTCTCTGCGCTCTAGACTGTAATATGTAGGCAAGATATACTGACTAAAACACCACGTGTTTGAAGGAAAACTGCTCAAACCTACTTGGCAAGTTCTCCAGACTCATGGGTGAAGACCATTTATTACATCAAGTTAACTGTGAAAGATTAGAATTTAATGCAAGGTCCATTCAACCCAGGAGTCAATTCTATGAAGAGTGTCCTAACACACTCATGAAGAAAGCCAGCAAACTTTGCATTGTGCCCTGGCGGCTGATAAGCTTCACCCTTGGAGGGGAAAGTTCTTAAATTAAAGGTCTTGACTAAGAGCTCTGATGAATGCAGAACAGTGAGGACACAAGGAAAACATGCACCATGCTCACAGATGCCCCAGCAGAACACCATGCAGATCCCCTCAAGGTGCTAAGACCTAAACACCCTATAGTCTTGATACCAGGCTTTAAATTCACCACACTGTTGCTGGAAGTAACCAAATATTACTTAGATAGCCCCAGTGGTGGCCATCTCTGATCCTGGAGACTCAAACCTGGTAGGCAGCCAGCAGTAGCCTCCAAGACATCTTCAAAATTAGCCCTGCCAGAAGAACACGGTGCACAGCTATCGTAGATAAATGACACCTGCCAGAGCAGAGGCTCTGGATCAACTCCTCAGGCCATCAACACTGTGTTTTAATCAAATGTCCAGTGTTGATTTCTTGATATGCAAATTACACACACTCAATTACCTCAGCTACTTTCCATGCCTTATGGACTGTAGAGATGCAAATGCAGACAGTCTCTAGTAATGTTCCTGTGCATGTCAACAGCAACAGCTGCCCAGCTCTCTAGTTTTCTCCAAGAGGAAAGAGCAAAACCACTGAAGCACATTTCTATCCCTGACAATGTTCTCCAGTAAGTCAACAAAATCCAGTATGACAATAACAAAAAAATCCCAGCACAAATCCTTTCATCACACAGTCACAGTACACTGAAAATAGGACCCTAAATAGCCAAACAGGGCACCTCGATGCTGCCCCTTATTGGGAAGGACTAGAACCAAGCAATAACTAACAAAGTAGTTCAGTTTCCATGCCATACCAAACCCTATGGCTGAATATGAGACTTTATGACCATACAGGGTTCCCAAAAATATGTACCCAAAACTGTAATTAGAAGGTGTAATACGTTAAACTCTTCATAACATGATGAGTTTTGGGTTTTTTTCCCAGGAAGGTCAAAGCAAATATTCCTTTAAGAGAAAACAAAGTATAGCTCTTATTTAAGCAGGACCTCAAGCACAAGTAGGTCTGGTAATCTTCAATATGACTTCATCAGCTCAAGCTGAAGTTCAAAATAATACCTATTCCAGAGGCAAGGCAGTGAGAATGCAGAAATCACTGGTCTCCTCCAAGCTGTTCAGTGGATGGCCCAAGAGAGACACCCAAGCAACCAGAGATCTTGCAGAATGTATTCAAAGTTGCATCAGAATCATGTAAGTCCCACCAGCTGCCCTAAGAACTGGACTCCAAACTTTACTTCAAACCTCTGAAAATCCCTAAAGAATTCCTCACAGTGACACACATAACAAGACGCAGGTCCAAGAAATCTGACGTTTTTGAACAGAGCAGGATTTCAGAGAAGCTTTAGGTTAGGAGAAGAAACCTTTTTCTACAAGCACAACAATTTCCTCTATTGGGGATCATTTGTATCTCAACTCTACCAGCAATCTCTCTGTCAGCACTCTTTGTTATCCAACCAGCAGGCTCTGGTCATTACCAGATGATCACACTTAGATTTAGGACAGCAGGATGACCATGCTTAGACTCCTCTGGACTACAGTTAAAAAGAAAAGTCATTCCATCAACTAGGAGAAGCCAAGAGAACCAAATTCACTGAAATATCTGTGTTTATCAGCCTGCCTGACCATATGAAAATTATTTTAGACATATAAAAATCAAAATCTTTTTTTCAACCAATTACTGCTGAGCTGGCATTATAGATGTAGTAGAGGAGTCACATTAGTGTCCCCAAGCCAACACCACACACGACTTCAAGGCCAGGTAAAGAGCATGCTAGCTGCATTCAAAATATCAACAGTCATTAAAGCAATATTCTTCATCTTGCAAATTAGGAGCAGAGATAATTAAGTCCAGTTCTCCTTGATAGGACAAGGGTTTTCATATTTTATTATCAAAGGCTGCATTTGCACGGCCAACAGAGAGCTATGTCCACAAGACAAGACATTCACTCACCTTTAAGAGTCCTTACATGAACTGGCAGGTCACTCTTGGTGCTGTAAACATCATCTCCTGCAGACTGCCTTCTCATCAGGCTTGGGTCATTCTGGACAAGCCAGTCAGCCACTTTGCTCTCTGCTGACATCACTTCTGTATGAGCTGGTTCCTTACTGTAGGGTCTTCTCTGTCTGAGTGAAAATTTAGTTACATGGTCTTTTATCTTTATTTTACCAGGGGTACCATCATCAAATTCAATGGTGAAAGAGGCATGACTCTGTACCACAGGGGCTACCACAGCATCAACATCCTTTGTTGGGATCTCATGGACCTGTGTTTCTGGAGATTTTGATGGCTGTTGAAATTCTTTAGTTGGAATCTCAAAATAACTTGGCTCTCTCCGGAAGGCAAACACAGATTGTTCTTGGGCATCTCTATAAGTAGAAATATTCCCATTCAGTTCCTCTTCATGTTGGTTTATCTCTTTTGATCTCTCTACAAAATCAGAAAAAAAAGGATAAAAATCACATTTTTTCCGTACTACTCAATTGACTTGTTTCAGCTTGGGAGGCCTACTAATCACAACCCCTCTCTGCTAGAGAACAGATACTGTGTGTGCACTGAAATAAAACACTTCTATGTGCAGTAGAGCACATGCTTGATAGAAACATCAGGTTTACTGCACAACTGAAAACAAGATGCCTCTTCCATACACACAGATTGATAACAGTGGGAGTGTTAAGACTAAATGGCTCCCAGGGATGATGTGGTAACAGATACAGCTACACAACTAGCTCTAAAACAAACTTGGTGATTTATTCCACAACTGCTGTTTCTAATGGTCAAATATTTCAGGGAAATCATTTTAATTTTCCCTTATTCCAGTTTCAGCAGCAGCAACCTACAAACAGGAATGTGCAAATACAAGCACAAAAAAAAAGTAGAAATTAGAAGTCTTGAAACAGGATGGCTTCAAACAGTAAATATCTGAAGTGTGCCAAAATTTTGTGTCCTCTATCTTCTCCCACCCCATGTCATCTCCATTACCTGAATAATGTTCCTCTTGCCTTCTCTCCTCCTTGTTATTTGCATCATCTTCCCCCCACCAGGAGGGCTGCCCATAGAGAGGGGTGCGGTATGTATTTGTTTCTAGGAAGAGGATAAGCAAATACTTTAACACAGAAAATATCAATTTACCAGGTTCAACCACACACCAAAAGGGGAAAAACAGCAGGACCAGATGAGACTGTGAACCTGTTACACCACAGTTATAACAACAGCAAATTATACATAATAATATGTTCAGGCTTTTCTTTGTTTTGCTCTTCTTTCCTTTCTACATTCTCCTGCAAGACACTAACTCCACCTCCCTTCATTGTCTTTCATAGCTGTGTTTCCCAGACACTGGCCTTTGTACCTTTCTAGCCATATTATACACACAAAGTGAAAGATTTTTTGGCAAGACAGACTACAAAACACTAACCTCAAAACTGTCTTCAATTCACCTGCAATTCAGGTGAAAATCTGACTTTTTTCCTCACCTTAACTGGGAGGACTTTAGCTCTACCCTTTTTTGCCCCATCATGTCCATGGATGCGTCCAGGCTAGGGATTTTTTGCACTATTTACCACTCCCACTATAAGTGAGGCACATTCCACAATAGGAAATTCTCAAAGCATTACAAATAGGAAAAATGGCAAAACCATCTCCTTACACTTTCATAAAGAAGCAGTAAAGTCTTGCTCTCTAAAGCTTATAGTAAACCAAGTGAGTTGCATAATCATTGTAAGACACGAGGTTTTTCTCATGGAGAATTTCCTCTAGAAGAGCCAGGCTTATATTATTTCTCTGCTCAGTGAGCACTCCCTGAAAGATCAGGACTTCACTGCAACAACTGGCACCCACTCAGTGGAGCTGATCCACTGCTCCTCATTTTGTATCCCACAAAACAAGGTTGTGTTTTGGCAGTGCCTCGGGCTTCTGCTGTTTATGCAACAAACAGAAAGAATACACCCAATTTGCCTGTGGTGCAGTTAATGCTACGGTTTTTCATGGTTCAAGAGAAGCAAATAAAGTAGCTTTTGTTCTTTCATCTAGAGGTGATAGAAACACCAGGATAGGCCAGGGGCTGAGGTTAAGATCCAGCTTTGTTAGGCTGCTCCTGCCTCTGCTCATAGCAGCCATAACTGGCCATGTCTGAAACCCTGGCTCTAGCTCCAAAGCCATAGCTGAGCTTCTACTGCCAGCTGCTGCTCAGCTTGTGGTTTTCACACCACACACTGCTCTGTGCAAAGCAGCTCTCAAACAGCCCTGCAATTCTGCACTCCCTGCTTTAGTAGGAACATGACAGAAAGCAGTTGTTGGCATAAGGGAAGTCAGGAGAGGAAGGGGAATTAAGTAACTTTAAAAAAGCAGCCCCATTATATGCTGTTGTTTCCAAAGCTACACAGACCCAGTGGCTACTACTTCAAATATTTTTGTTCCAGGACCATTCCAGATATCTAAGCTCATACACTGACAGTCCACAGGCAAAAATTCTGCTTTCCAGATGCAGCCCACAGGCCCTTTTCAAGAGATCTTGTTCACGTTCCAAAGTTAACCACGCAGCCTCTCTTCACACTGAGGATCAAAAGAGGTTGAAAGTATTACTCTCCTCCCTGCCTAGAGTGCATGGAAGATAAACCATGTTCCTACTATGTAGGCGGCCTTTGAAAGTTCAAAGGAGGAAGCATTTCTCACCAAGATAAATTGGAATTGCCAAGCAATATGTTTCATAACTGATGATGGGTAAACCACTCATGGGAGAGGGGGGATAAAGAATTAAAAAACCTATTCACAAGGTTGTCAGTGAACCCTACTTCAGGGTAGGGTTTGGCTTCTCCTAGGCTGAGAGCTTCTGTCACATAGCCTAGCAGAAACCTACCATCCTCTTTTCATGCTGTAACTTGCCCACTAGACCCCACCCCACCCATGCAGGATCTGCTTCACCAGCATCAGGCACTTTGGGCACACAATGGATTATTACCCTTTGACTTGCAGTACAGATCTTAAGGTTGATGGCCAAGAGGCAGCTTTCTGGGGGAAGCCAGGGGAAGGAGATCCACACTTTAACACAAATCCATTAACAAGAGCCAGTGATGTCTGAGGTAATTTGTGCCTAAAGGCATCAGCTACTCTATAGATGAAATGCAAAGACCACCTGCACATGACTGTTGCACAAGCAGCACCTTTCCCAAGGATGGGTGCTGTTACTGCTTGCAAGGAGTTGCCTCATTACAGCTCGTCCCCGCAGCACATCCCTACCCCAAAGGGATCCCAAAGGCCCCCTGGTCTACAAGATGCCAGTGATCTATTCCAAGACAATTTTGTGTCCAGAGGGGCAGAAGAGAGCTAAGAGAGCTCACACTCATCTTGCAGGACAGAAGTCTTCCCAGAAACCACTCAAAGATCTGTGTCCCATCTGAGTACAAACACAGGAACTTCTGCCTTTGTTGGCCAGTAGCTTTTCTACTATAAGGAAAAGGCAGCCAGGGGATTAAGTCAAACTTTTGGTCAGACTTCTTCTGTTGATGAGGACTTTGGGATTGCAATTGAAGATGAAGGGGGGTAAAAAAGGATTTATAAAGAATAATGATCCAGCCCCTCTGCTGTCTCAAATTTCCACGGGCCCTAATAGGTAGCTAATAATTTCCTAACTGGAAATTACCCTAACTGCCCCTCTGACAAAAGCTAGCACAAAGTCAAAACCCCAGATCAGGTCTAGGAACACCTAAAAAGACTGCATCAGGCTGGCCAGAGTGCACAGATCTGGGGCCATCAGGGTGGGAGACCCTGCACTGCACTCACTGCACAGCAGCAGAAGGTTGCTCGTGGCCCATGACACAGAGCTCACACGGTCCCACCTGCAATGCCTGTTACAGCATCTGTGACAAAGCTGCTCATTTGTGCAGTTTCATTCCTTTCCTCTCCCACCCTCCACAATGAACTGGAACTTCATTTTAAAACTGCAAAAAGCACAGATGGAAAGCTGAGAGTCAGTATCTTGCTATTTGAGGACAGTTTCAATATTTTAAGAGCAATTAATGTTTCCACTGAGCATTCATATTAATTTGCATTTTGAATAACATTGTCAAGTGACACAGTCACTGTCATTCTTGGTTATTGCTGAAAGCAGACAGATCCTGAGCCAGAGTAAAATTTCTCTGACTTCAGAAGAGTGTTGTGGTTTAACCCCAGCCAGTAGCCAAGCCCCAAGCAGCCCCACCAGTAGGATCAGGGGAAGAATCAGAAGGATAAAAGGTAGAAAAGTCATGGGTTGAGATACAGACAGTTTAGTAAGGAAAGCAAAAGCTGTGCACAGAAGCAAAGCCCAACAAGGAACTCATTCACCACTTTCCATGGGCAGGCAGGTGTTGACCCATCTCCAGGAAATCAGGACACCATTACACGTAACAGTGACTTGAGAAGACAAACACCATCACTTCAAACATCCCCTCCCACTTCCTCCTTCTTCCCCCTATATTATATCTGAGCATGTGATATGGTCTGGAATGTCCTTTGGTCAGTTTGGATCACCTGTCCTGGCTGTGTCTCCTCCCAGCCTGCCATGCAGCCCCAATCTCCTCACCAGCGTGGCAGTATGGAAAGCAGAAAAGGCCTTGGCTCTGTGTAAGCCCTGCTCAGCAATAACAAAAACATCTCTGTATTAACAACTCTGTGCTCTGCAAAAATCCAAAACACAGCTCCATACCAGCCACTGCGAGGAAAATTAACTCTACCCCAGCCAAAACCAGCACAAAGAGCTACACGAATTTGGTGCCCTGCTCATGTCAGAAGCTTCTGCCCCTTCTAATTTGCCAGGACAACTGACACCTCTCCCAGCTCCAGCTCTAACACTACAATATTATAGAAAAAGGGAAGGGGGGGTGGGGGGAAGCATGATGGGAAGGCAGCTAAAACAGATGGCTGTGACAGAAGTGGGCCAGGGAGCAGCTACACATGCAGTTGTGCCAGCGGGCTTTGCTCTTCACCAGCTGGGATCCATTTTGGGTAGCAACCTCAACCTGGACCTGCAGCATCCAGAGCAGCATGTTTGCCTGTGTCCTGAGACATGCAAAGCACCCTGAAGCCACCTCCTGTCTGTTCTGTTTCAGTATAAGATGGATGCTCTTGCAAGAGCAGACAAACTCGGGGCCTGCTCAAGTCAGCAGTGAAGGGAGGAACACCAATGAAAATGAACTGCTCAGTCATTTTAATGACATGAGACTTCCTCCAACTGATGGCAGCTCGTTACCACCTCTCTCCACTCAGTGCCAGGCTGCCCAGATGGTGCCAATTCATTTAGAAGTATTTCTTAGCTCGTCAATTCAGGCAGGCAGCCCGAAAACCATCCTTTTAGATAACTGAATTGAGGTCAGCACAAGCATTCAGCCAGATAAATACTGAGCTACCAGTGATGGGGTAATACAGGGAAGACCACTGACATACACACGTTCTGCTCCTGGATTTCAGTCTTTGGGGCAGTCACTCAAAAGGAAAAATGAAGGCTGTTTTAGCACAGAACAAGGGAAGTCCATTTGCTTAACAGTCTGACAAAAATGTGGCCTGTTAAATTAATACAGAACTATTGATCATCTGAAGGAGAGGCACCAAAAGAGAGACTGAGACATGTCAATACAAAGAGTGTATTTATGGAGAAGTGAATCACATAGAACACAAAGCCACAACCAGAAATACAGTCCAGGTGATGAAAGGCAAAGGAGAACGACTGTGTTAAAGCTGCTTTCCATCATGAAGCAGGAAGAAGAGCTTTCAAGACTAACACACAGCTCCCACTAAACAGAGGGGGTCTGATTTCCCTTGAAGATGTCCCCTGTGGTCAGGACAGGACTGAGGACTGTGCTTTGCCCGATTCTTCACAAAGTTTCACACTATCATAAGAGAGACAGTCAGCAACAGCAAAATTCTTTGCTCACAGAAGCACACACAGCTTTGAAGATTTCTATTGCAAGTTATAACAAAAGCATGAGAAATTCAGCTTGCTTTAAGTCAAACTGTTTTTGATTCATTATTAATAACAATAATGTCCATCTCCAGAAGATGCAGAGTAGGTTTCTTACAGCAGAGGCCTTGGGGAAAAAAAAATATGATCTAGCTACAACGTTTTAAAATTAATTCCTTACATCTCTGCTTTTTAACTCCTCTCCAAAACAGAGAATTCAGATCTAGTAGGAATAATCATAAAGCAATTCTCCGACTCTTTGCCACACAATTTATTTCATATGTGCATGGTTAATCTAAGCCCTGGTCTTTTGTACCTGCTGTGAACATACACAGGTCTCAGGGACTTTTAAATCGGACTGATGATCACAAATGGACTTGTATCAATTACATGGTCAAACCTTAAACATGCTGCAGTTACCACCACTCTAATTCAGGCAAAAAAGCAGATCTAACACCACTCCCTTAAATTAAAGGCTAGGGCAGAGCTGTGTGTCTAAATAGCTATTGCCATGATCTCATGGGGAAAGCAGCCAAAGACCATGGAAACCACTTCACAACTGGGCACAGCTCCCACTGCCTCCATCCATGCTGCCTGCTGACCTCAGCCCTGGACATCAGCAAGACTTTCAAGTCGTCCACTCTGCTGAGAGGACTTACTAATGACATGGACGCTGACCTGGTGAGTAAACCTATTTCACAGATCCCGGGAGAAGCTCCCGCAATTGGTCCTACTCCTGCAAGTGATGCTGCCCATTTCAAGCGGACGCTGCAAGCAGCCTCCACCCCTGGAAACTTAGGCCTGCAACAGTTTTTCAGAGGTTAGTCATCAGATTCAGGATTACCCAGTCCCATCAGGCTGTGGCAGCTTTGAAAAAAACCAAAAAATTAAGATCAGCCTGAGGATTTAACTATGCGTTGAGAACAAAAGACCACAAAGTAGCTTATCTCATCAAGTACCTCAACTCAGGTAGCAACAGATGGGAACAGGGATTGTGACTGTCTTGAAATCTGCTCAGCTCAAGGCTCTACCTGGCTTCCTGATCACTTAAGGCTTTAGACTTGAGAGCTAATAGCTATTTTTAGCATTAACTAGCTGAACTGTGGACACTTTTATTCATAACCATCTCCAACCCATAGGATTAACCAAGCTCCTTGCTTCAAATATTTCACAGACTGATCATTTTCTGCTTACAGGCAACATACACCCAAAAGCGCCAAGTTCAACAGCATAAAGACTAAACTGACTGTTTCCCATTCACTCCCCTGGATCTCTTTATCCTCAGCCCCTCACCTCCTCCCATTTCTAAGCAGCTCTAATTGTTCACATTGTTTTGTTAAACCTCTTCCCTGAAAGCTTGCATTCCCTCTGCCTCTTTTCCACACGGGCCCTGGGAACCGATCCTTCTAAAGGCTTTTGTCAGCCCAGACCTTGCTTTAATTAGTCAATGCAAATTCCTAAATACCTACGGGCTTAGCGAAACAGCTCTTTCCCTAAAGCCTCTTTCTGCTGCCACTAAGCAAGCCCACTCCCCCTAAGACCACTACATTCTTCTTTTCACTAATCATTTCAAATTGCTGCCACTCCTCCCAGCAGCCGAGGAGAAACAGTGCCTGTGTGCAGCTGAGGACAAGGTGAATTAGTCACATGGCAGATGAGAAAGAGATTCACTGATCATTCTGCTCATGTGACAAGAGATGCTTTTGGAAGAGCGAGGGACTGATTTAATGTTCAGGCTCTTGCTTCCACAGGCTTCAGTCCAATCCAGCAAAATACTTCAAACAAAAAGCCCTGATTTCCTCTATCGTTCAGTGGGGTTAGCAGCACTTTACAGATTTTTTTAGCTCTGCCCATCAGTCCCACTGCATGTGACATACTTCAGCGCTGGTCCCCAGTAAGAACACAGAGCCCGTTTTGCCTTAGACCTCTGGTCTGTGCCCACTGAAGATGACAAACATAATGCAGGTCTGCGAATCAGAGGCGAGAGAAACGGGTCACCTTGCTGAAGAGTCACTCAACGTCCTGCCTTTGAAGGTGTTCCAAATATCCACCACTTACGCTATGTAGGTTAAAATCAATGAGAGTGTATTTTGGAAGATGGCAAGAATAAAAAACTGAAGGTTCATGGAACCAGGCAGTAGCAAACACAAAGTGGTTCCAGTTACTGGCAAAGTTTTCCAAGAACCTCCTGCCCCTTGAAAGGCAGCTGGAGAGCTCTTCCCCCAGTGGGGTTCACCTCTTCTCACCCTCCCCAGTGTCACACTCCACCATCCACAATTCCATCCCTTTATGTTCACGCTTGTCAGGCTCAGTCCCAAACACAGCCACAGCCAAATCAACACAAAGAAAGGTTTTCTGGTGCAAAAAATGGGAGTTGGGCACATGGGTGCATGTGCTTCCCCACACAGCTGGAGACAGTGAGAAGGACCAGGGAGGAACATTACACTGTTTTAGTGCACTATGTCAGCTTTCATAAGGACAATCCATGGGAGATTATGGTCAATCAACCCACTCCAATTAGTTATCATGAAGCCTTAAGAGATTTACCCAAAGTTGTACACTTTTCTAGAAAGCTGCCATACCTGTCTCTAGCTAATCTCACCCAAGATGTTTACCTCACTCTTTTCCTTGCCCATCTCCCTCCCTTCATTGTCCTCCCTGAATGTTCCTCCAACAGTGAGTGGGCAACTCTCCCTGCTAAACCCTAAAGCTTTCCTAATTGCTCTGCCATCCTGAAGCCACAAGACCACCACTGGCAGTCATGTCACCAGTATGCTTTAAAGCCATAGTTGCTCCTCCCATGCACCAGCAAGCTTCAGAAAGCCATGAACTGATATCTGACCAGCACTGGGGAGAGAGATCTGTCAGGACAGCACAGACAAGAGGCAGGAATTTGAGTGAAATGGGTGAGACAAGACTGCTGAGGAGGTCCTGGCAAACCATAATGGAGAACACAGAGGAACCAAGTTTGACAAAGGATCTTTAAAGGAAGGCAGCAGTTGATAATAAAATGGAGAACAGAAGGAATTTCTCAAATAGAAAAGGTTTGAAGATGGGGAACAGTGAACCTGAAGCAAACACCTCCCAGTTTGGCAGTCAGTTTCAATCCCACATATTGACACATTAGAAAATATAGCCATTTAAAACCATACAGAGCTTTGTGAAAGAAATGGCTTGCTGCTTCTTTGCCTGCCTGCCAGCACCACGCCACAGCAGCTATACATTTTCTACTCTGAGTCACCCTCTCTTGTTCAAACACCAGCTCACGATTAGGAAATTAAAAATAGACCAGACAGGTGCCAGAGAACTTACCAAACCTGCTCTGCCCACAGGTTTTCCAGAACACACACAATGATAAGGCATGCAGGAGCCATCACATCAGCTGATTTTTTTGGAGACTGAATCTCCAAAAACCCGGAGTCTGAAATACTCCAGGAGTTCAGAAAGACGATCCTTCCAGAACTGCTCCCAAACACAACCCACAAGACTCTGCTGTCAGAATCATAACCCAGCACAGGGCTCAAGCTGCACTTTGTTCAGAATCCAGATTAACTGGTTCCCAAGCAGGTACCTGTAATTGCTTTCCTCTCTCCTTTCTCCAGCTTTGCTTGTGGGGACTCTGTGTAGACACCGTGCTCCATGGGCTGCTCCGCCCTCTTCATGGCCGTGCCTTTGTAATTCATCTGGAGCTGGCTGGTGTACTTCTCATGCTGCAGAGACACAAGCAGCAGTGAACCCCTCTTCCCCACCAACAGATCACCCAAAACTCTACTGCAACTGTGTCCTTCAACAAAATCCATGCACACCTGAGTAGAAGCTACAGAACAGGAGAAATAGCCCATTTGGTAGCTATTAAGTGACAGTTCTAGTACACAAGAAGGTCACTGTGACTTAGGTCTGCAAAATAACTAATTAGAAAATCCTTTAATGAATAAACTGAGAAGAATCAGAACTCAGGCCATTTTCCACTCAGGATTCAAATCCTGAAATCCCCTTTGTTCTTAAAGGAACATCATAAATTATTTCAGGGTGCTCATCTGCATTATCTCAGTTTTCCAGTAAGGCAACTGGAATCTATTTTAATTACTTTTTTCCAAACCTTCTCCCCAGCTAGGAAAGTGATTCTACCTTAGAACAGGTTCCATATTAACACAGTACATGAGCTATTTAGAAGCTGGTTTATTACAAGTAAATTAATAAAAGGGTGAACCCATCCAGATTATCCCTGAGTAAGTTCAGTGAATCATTTGCCCAATTCTAGCTGTTAGATTTCCTATCCTCACCAAGTCCTAAACATGGAACCAGGACTTAGAAGGCAGCATCTGATAGCCAAGAGCTGATGCATGGCACTGACAGCCCAGTCCCAGAGCTGAACATTATAGCTTTCTTACCTAGGGAAGGTTGCTTTTCTGCCTTAGAGAAGGGGATGCTTGAATATTTCCTACCTGCTACTGAACAGTGTTTAAAAAAACACCTCACTCCTAAGAGGACTGACTGCTCAGTAAGTAAAAATTGGGAGCTTGAAGGCAAAAATGAGATGGTACACATGACTAAATTAAGCAAAATTCAGCCTGATTGAGGAGGTGTGGTGGAGCTGGCATAAGTCACCATGCTCAGAAGAAGACATCTGTGCTCCACTTCTGGGAGGGAATAAGTTCTGCTGTGCTTCACCCACAAGTTCATGTGGTGGCTGTTCTTTAATATGTTACAGCTTTAAGTAACCCTTTTTTTCTTGGCATTCATGAAACATAAAAGAACTTGATCTGCATGTTAGCACAGGGATAGGAGAGATCAGGTTTGAGATAACTGGGAAATGTATCTCTCCTCAAAGGAGGGTTTTATTAAGTCCAAATCCAAGGAGAGCCTCACATTTTGAAACATTTCACTGCCATCAAGAGTATTTCAATATTTCACTCTGCTTGACCATCACTAGAGTACTTAAAGTTGTTTTTTATTTTAAATGCACTGCACCCAGCCACTCTTACCTTTAATGCTTCTTCTGGGACTTTGTGTTGAATTTGTTCCAGGACATACATATTCGAATGTACAGACTTCATTAAGGAAAATACAAAGGAATTGGATGGACAGAGAAATCTAGCATTTAGTCACAGAAATAAAACAGCATCACAAAACCAGAAAGTCTTAAAATTCACAGGGTAGTAAAAGCTGCCTGTGCTGCAGCCCAGCATGGTCTTTGTCATGCACAGTTTGTGAGACAGTGTAAAATCACATCTGCTGGCCAGACATAACAGCTGAGGGGCAGCAGACATAGGGACCTGAGCAGGAGAAGCCTGGAGGAGCACCAGCAACTCTGTGCAGGACCTGGGGGAGGAACTGGAGCCCCAGCACAGCTCACACCCTGACCCTCTCCATCTGTCTGGTGGATTCAGGCAGATCCCTCAGTATCCTGGCCAAGGTGGGCCAGTCTCACACACTAGGTAAGGGAGCAGCAGAGTTCAGCTCCTTGCTCAAATGCTTGGGACTACGGTGCTCTCTTGCCCTGGCAAGGCCTTTCAGTCACTGCAGTTTTCTAGATGAAAAGTAAATCAGGTCATGAGCTGCTGTGACCTCTTAGTAAGGGAGGCATTCACATGGTTGAGCCCAGGCAATAATCCTCAGCAACGCTGCATTAAAAAAAAAATAAAAAAAAAAAAAAAAAGCGCTGGCATCTGGAATGTCATCATGAACAACCCAATCAGCACAGCAGAAAGCAAAGAGGAGGAAAAAGAAAAGATGGAAAATGTTAGACTAAAAATAAACCAAGTGATACTGGCCGAGCAGGGAAACTGCACAGCCTGTAAGTGAAACTGTAAATGGAAAAGAGAAATGCTCTCGTGCAACGGGACACAGCTGACTCCGAGACCTCAGGAGATGCTGCCATCCACACCAAAAAAATTGCAGTGTGCACAGTGCAGTGTGACTCTGCTAAACAGAGTGGCACCAAAACAGCAAAGCAGAGAAAGACCTTATAGCTGCCATAGGTAGAGTACATAGCACAAAGATTACTCTAAAACTTTAAATTTTAAAGTTCTTTAAAATTTTCTTGTTGAGGGCAATAAATTCAACTCATAAGTATAATCATTAATTTCACTTGAGTATCCATGAAAGGGCTGCAGGACTAAATACTTCAACTCAGCTACTCATTGCTGACAATTGCTTTCTGTAAAAAGTTTAAACTGGTATTGCAGCCATTAAAACCCACCCATGCTCCAGGCATTGATTTTTGTCTTCCCAGGACTGGAGCTCACAGTAAATCTTCTGTGCATTTCCTCACACACCAGGAAACCAGAACATACACAAGCAGCTACATAAAAAAAAACCAAAAACAAACACAAAACATTGGCAAAGTCAAGAAAAGCTTCAGCTGAGGTTGCCCATGGGACTGTAACAGACTTCATCACATGTGCAGCAAGACACCACCTTTAATGACAAGATCCCAGATGACAGTGACCAAGACCCAAATTATGATACACAGCCCAGAAAACCCTGTTTTCCTGCAGATCCAGGATGCCACACACATAAGTTTAAGCAATCCTGGTTGCAACAGTGAGTGCTCCTGCAGTGTCACTGCTGAGAGCTGAAGTACCAGATCCCTGAAAGACAAGTAAGGTTGAAGGCTTTGGAGTATATTAAGGGCTAAAGCATGGCCAAACACAAATGCATTATCATGGGGACAGCAAAAGGTGGAAGAATGTGGCCTTGGGGTCAAGGATGCACAAAAGTTTTCCAGACAAGCATTTGCCCCCACCAAATGGTAAAACTTAAGTCTCTGCCTCTATTCTCAGAAATGTCTGGACTGTTTTAACTGACATCTCCCCAGAAAAGGAAAAAAAACAACCTGGAGAAGAGACTTGCTACTTCTAAATTCAGCTTGAGTGGGCAAAGTTTGGCAGATAGAAGCAACTGAAAATAAGTGAAAAAAGTATGGAAAGACTTTTACATGAAAAGACTGCAACAGGAGCCTCTGCTTACCATTATTGCTCTTCAGGCTCAGAAAGGCATGTCAACATCCATGCTTATAGCCAGCCATACTGTCACATCAGCATAAAAAAGGAAAGGGATGAAAGCAAAGGTATTTTAGCAGACACCAGCAGGATTTGTGGTCTGTAAATAAAGCAGTAACTGCAGTCTAGCTTCCCCTTGCTAAAGGTGAAATGTGCTATTGCTAAAGAGAGATTTACTCTTGCATTTTGTGGCAGAAGCAATTTGCACGGGCAAACTTTAATCAATACAGAGTCAAGGGTCTGGCCACAAACTCCACAGCTAAATGTTGAAGGCTGAAGGCCTGAAAATTGTCTGAAAAAAGGCATCTGGGTGACATGACAAACAAAACAATGCAAATTGAATGAAAAAAAAATAGTAAGATGTTAGTTCATACAAAAACATACGAACTATGTTCCCAGCTGGTGTTAGCTACAGTTGCCATCCAAATAAAAAGAAAAAACCACAACCCTTCCTTAGGAGGAGACTGAACAGGCACTTCCACAGTCAGTACTGCCAGGGCAGGGCCTGATCCAAAGTCCAATGAAAAAGCAGGGATCGTGATTAATGTGCTCTGATTCAGGTTCATGGTGGAGAAAAATGAGCTTATGAGCCATCCAAAGGCTCCAAGAGGCAAAACAAAAACCTTACTCAGTAGTTACAATTAGCTCTGGTACCTCTTCATGCAGCCAACAGCACAAAACCCAAACAAAGCCTGAGTCCCAATGCTCTGGAGAAAGGATATCATAGCCGAAGCGAATGACATCATTCAGTTTCAGGGTGATGTACTTCTGGTCAGGAATCCTCACATCATTGACAAACGTCTGCAGGAGAGAAGCACAGGAATGGGTTTTGACTGAGGGTATCAGGGTAATGGAACTCACGGATGGTGCTCCTGGAGGGCACCCATGTCCCTCTCCTGATGGCATTGCACATACTCAGAGTGTGCCAGCACCAAGTCAGGAGCTAGGAGCTAAGCTCCCTGGAAAAATCAACACCAGCAAGTCACTCCCATGGGCAAGTCAGAGCACCCCAATTATGCTTCAAAGCAAGGTGCTGTGAAGGGACCTCTAGGGAGATTTACCTTTGCACCAACTGCGAATGCAATTTTAGTCCCCGACTTGAACAGGTAAATGAGGTGCCTCAAGTTAGGAACTTCAAATGCTCTCGGCTCTCCTACACCCATCTCAACCAGCAAACAATTGCAACTCATGCTCTTAATTACTGAGCTAGGAATCAGGTTTCTGCTGGATGGCAAACAAGACTGGTGTCAGCCCCAAGGCCTGATAATTTAAAAAGCAAAGCTTATCACAGAGGAAGGAGAAATGAAAATGCACAGGGAAATGGGGAAAAAATTTGCAGCAGCATCATCGTGACACCTGAGGCCACACTGTCCAAGATAACCAAACCCCTCGTGCTAAAAATTCACACACTCCTTTTTCCCATGCTCTAGGCAGTTAATTGGGGCTGAAAGAAACTAACATCCTTCTAAAGGTGCAAGACACGTATTTCACAGCTTCACAGCTGAGAGTAAATGTCTCTGCTTCCTGAGGGGACCCACTATGAAACAATTCTCCCAGATCAACCAAGGATCAAATCAAGCACGCCATGGATATCTTTCACAAATAAACCCGTGTAATGGGTTTGCAAAGACCTGGGCCAAATAAAAATAAGAAGGGGCTGAAGAAGCCCTAGAGTGCTGATGGGGATTAGCCATTCCCACAGCTGGATTTGAGGCAGTCAGACACCAGGAGTTACCTCACTTGGCAAAGTGGGATTCACCCAGCCTCTCAGAAGAGGAACCTGCTGCTGGGGCTTTGTGCCACTAATGCAAATGCAGCTGAGGAAACAAAATTATGCTAGAAAATGAATTTACATGTTTTCATGACTGCAGCACAGTCTTTTCCTTCTGCCTTCTCACCTCAGCCAAGCCAAACATGCATGATAAAACCTAGTTTTAACCACAGAGGAAAAATAAATGCTAGAGCAGGAAACTAGAACCTCAGCAGACAACAGTCTCCAGTTTCCTGGCAATTTACAGAAGAGCTGGGAAACAGGCCTGTAATTTCAGAATAAAAACAGTGAAGCTAGTTAAAAGGCACAGAATTCCAATTTGCATTAAAGTTTTTAATATTTAAAAAACCCACAACAGTCACATCTGGAACAGGAATAATTGTTTGCTGAATTTTCTTCAGAAAAGTCTGCAAGAACCCATTATGACAGTTACCTAATTGTCCATGTTTACTTTATTTAAAGTAACTTCAGTAAAACACTTAATCTGGATAGAAAAACAAAAGCATCTGAATGGAGACTGCAGAATTACCTAAACATTATAATAAAAACAATATAAAACACTTTGACAATTAATATGAACCAGATTATCCAGCAAAGCCATACAATGCATTGCTGACTACTCAAATACAAAATAAAAGGAAATTCTGAAAATGGATTTAAAACTAAGGTCCTCAAAAGTGGTTTCTTTAGTTTCAGGTGGGAAAACAAGTTTTTGTGACAATTTTCAAATAAAGGTATGTTTCTTGCATGCAAAATTTGGTTTGGCCACAACAGTCTTTTTCAACGTAAGTGTTTGATCAGCTGCAGAAGACAGGCACTGCTGTAACTCCCTTTTATTCCACTGCCTCTCTAAGCATAAGTCTGCTATTAAAATGTTGTAAATTCGTATGCTTTAGCACGTGAAGATAGAAAATAATTAGTGGTGCAAGCCTTCCCTCCCTTGCAAGCAGAATCTTCAGCTGCTATTTTGCCACCATGAGTTAAATACCACAGCTTTTGAACCAGGGATCCAGCTAGAGACTAGACCAGTTACTGGAAATATTCCCATTTCAGCAGGGCTTCGTGCCTTCAGCTATTAGGCTGAGAAGGATTAGCACTCATTCTTGCTGTGTTCAGATGCCAGAAGAGCCAGAATGGTTGAGGGCTGCTTTAGCCACTGTTTTTGTACAAGTTTCTGGGCTCATCTTGTGGTTTTGTGGTTGTGATGGTGAAGGGCTTCTAAGTCCAAAACAATGGCTGCAGTAAAACCCCCACTGGGAAGACAATTATGTGAATCTAGCTTAGGCCTGCTCCAGCAGAGCAATAGCTCCACTTGTATGAAGAAACTGCCAAAACAGAGGCATGCTATGACATTAGGGAATTTTTAACAACAATGGTGCATTTAAATATCATGGAATTCAGGTGTCTAAGACCACTGCATAAGGCAGACCAGAGCAAGGGTTAAGATTCAGTCAGGCTCAGTTCCCTCTCCTGTGTTCACATTATTCCTCAGTCTTCACACAAACCAGGCTCAAGGCAGGAAAAAGAGCAATTTTTATTATTAAAAGAAAAAAAGAAAAAAAAAAAAAAGGCAGTTTCAAGTAGTCTCTCCCCAACAAAATTAAATCTCTCATCATCCCATAAATCACTTCATGCACTGACAATCGAACCACCAAAAGGTCACCCTGCTCATGCTGAACAGCTGCTCCAGAATCTCCACCAGTTTAAAGTTAACATCCCAATCATGAAACTGAATTTATTTCCTCCCCTTTTGCAAGAGGCTTTATGATTTTCTGAGCCCTGAAGTATTCTGCAAAGACATCAGTAGAGAGTGAAAAAGCAATACAATATTCACCAAAGCTTTCCCCTTCCACGATAAGATTCTACATGACCTCCACCTTGGGCCTTGCAAATAATTATGCATGTTTGGCTTAACTCATGCCAACAGCTGCAGTGACCCAAAAGGGCTCGAGAGCAGGATTCAGCAAGCACAGGAGCAGTTGCAGACTCAGCACAGGCCCCCCTGCCAGCTGGGAGGTTGGTACTTACCCCATTTAAGCTCCCCAGATCCTTCACCCAGTGCTCATCCTTCTCCTTGTCATAGTTGATTACAGCGTGCTGCTTATCCACACTGCGGGACTGCCAAGGGAAGCACAACCAGCGTGAGACCGGTCAGGCAAAAGAGACACAATGTTAATCAGAGCAACACTGAGACATTAAACTGCCTGGATATGGGGTAGGGGGACAAAGGGGGAAAGCTGGAAGGATTAAATACTATTTACTACTATAAGTAATTGAAGGATAAGCAGTAAATGCTTCCATGGTTGTTTGCAGAGTTTGAAGACAATACGCTATTTGCATGGTGAAGGGAAAAGAAAAAGTTTTTTAAAAATCGCTGAAGGCTGTCAAGACTATGTCATAATCTCAGAAAATTGTATCAAGACACGCTGAACAAAACCAGTCAAACTGAAAGCCTGGGGGCCAGGATCTAAGCCAGCGTTAGCTAGAAGAGCTCCATTTTTCAACTGTTGAGGCCAATGTCCTCATCACCGGGGGTGCTCCTATGTGGGATCATTTCTTCCTATTTTTCAAAAAGAAAAAAAATTGTTTTCTTGAGTTACAAACCAAAATTGTTTCCAAAAATTTATGTTGTTCCCAGGATTATGTTCTGGAATTAATTTAAATTCTAGGATGTGTTCCAAGTTAGAGAGAGGTTAGTAAACCTGGAATGAGATAGAAAGCAACTCCAGGAAAATTTAAATTGTAAGCTGGGTTTGAGAACACTGAACTTGACAGTGATCTGGTGCCACTGGCTTTGTCACAATGCACAAGTAATGCACCTTATCTTCAAAACAGAGTGTGACACTTGAGCAGGCATCGTGTCAGACTTCTGAAGATGTGCTAGAACAAGATCTATGCATAACTTTGAAATATGGTGTGTTATAGCTATAAAGACACCAGACTGTCTGTATTTAGACCTGCTGCCTCTCGTAACTTGAATCCTTGCTGAAGTTGACCTCAGGCAGAGCATGGGAGCAGTCACTCTATCAGCACTTACACACAGCACTGAGGCCTCCCTGGTATCTCAGACCAGGAGAGGGGAGGGCAGGCCACCAGAGCAAGCAGACCAGCCAGGCACCAAGTCAGCTAATCCTCATCCGCCTGGGCACCAACCAACAAGTTCTTGCTGAAAGTTCTTCTCTTTTGCCAAGCATAAACACACTGGTTTCCACAGCACTGCTCTCAGCAAACCATTATCTGGCTTCTTGCAAGCATGCAGCAGCAAAGATTGTTTCAGGGAATTCCTTGGTGAAAACAAAAGAGGCTTTTTCCGCAAAAACTGCTACTATTTGCAGGAATTTCTTCTGGCCCTGCCAATGTCAAGCACATGGGAAGTATCACAACACCTGAGAAATGCCATCTCCTTCCCCTGCAGAGCATCCATCAGCCCAGGAGACACATCCTCCAGAATAACCCTGAAGTACCAATATGAAGTAAGCACATACCTGGCCAGAAGTTTGCCCCAACACCTTGCAATGTCCCTCACACTATTCATGACACGTCACCCCAAGCAGAGGCAGAGACGACAGGGGCAAGTGACCCCATGCCTCCAGCTCACTCACTAATTCAGTTATCCACATGCTTGCTGGACTTACAAGGAAGCATTTCATGCTTTGCTGCGCAATTGATGCTGCTCAGACAGCAATCACCCCCCAAAAGACACAAACAGAGGTGGGACAGGCAGAGACAATGTGGCTGAGGCCACCCCACCTGTGCCTCCTGCTACGCCAAGCACTAAACATGAGAAGAAACACACAGCAATGCCCTCCCAGGAGGGGCACACACAAACCCCTCACCCCCACGCCATGTTCACACTTGGTGTCTGACCCCTGGCCTCAAGGCAGGGCAGGTCTTATGCATTTGCAGTGAAGCTACCATTACTCTCTCTTATTATCCACACCAGATGCAGCTCCTCAGTGCATTTTTCAATGACCCAAGTGGCTGTGGCAGGTGTGTGCAGTGCGAGTTAGGATGGTCCAGGTTAGGATAGTTGAGGGACATTGCCCAGGCCCTGCACCTCAGCTATGGCCCTGAGGACAGGAGTGTCTCCAGGCACAGCCTCAGGTACCACAGCAGCTGATGCTACACAAGCTGGGGTTGTTCCTGATCTGTCACATGGTCACTCACACCCTTTGGATGGATTCAAACCCAGAGTCTGTCCCAACAACAGTCTGGCTGTTTGAGCACTGCCCTGCACTGGGGCTCCTGAAGGGCTCACCTCACCTACAAAGCAGAGGGGGACAACCATCCCCTGTCCAGGGCATTTATGCTTCATGCCACTGGAGTCAAAGACAACCATGCACAGGGGACCGTGCCTGCACAGCACAGAAGTGGTCTGTCTTCCCTGTGATCCCTCTGCTACTCAATAGTGTGGATGTCACTGCTCCCAGTGATATACAAGGGAATGCTGATTAACTGGTGCAGCAGTGTTTGCTTTAGCTTTTTACAGCACATCATGGAGGCTCATTTAAAGATTAACAGATTCTAAAGGCAGAACAAACCATTTAGCCCCCTTCCAAGGGCAGAAAGGTTTCCACCTCAAAAAGTTAACCCAGACAAAAAAATTGGGGCAGATCTGGCATCTGATTTTAAATGTATCACAGGTCACTTAAAAAGAAGTTTATTTCTGGGAACCAGCTGTCTCTGAAAAATTCAATTTGCCCTGCATCTGACCCTGCTGTAAGTGAGCACAGCCTTTGGTCTGCTGTGTTCTACAACAGCTGACTTCAGCCACTCAGGGGTCTCCAAGCAGATGAGGGTCATCTCAGGGGAGCAGACATGTATTCTAGCAACATGATACCCTCCTCCATAAATGCAGGAAGAGGTCACCAAAGGAACCAATTCATGCCACCCTGTTTTCCAAGGAAGTTTCAGCTGTGTTCAAGAAAGTCCAAGGCAAAACGTGCAAAATCTGACCCACAGTCTTCATACAACCTCTCAGCACCTCTTTAAGAGCGCATCAGGAAGGAGGCAAACTGTTACGCAGATTGCACTTCTGTGAAATTTCATGCTTTTGTGGAGAAGAGAAGAATTATCTCAGTTTTGTTTACGTTAAGCTAGCAAACATCACAGGAACTGGCAGCAGGAGTTCCTAGGGGCCTGTCTCCAAGGAAACTCAACTTAAAATAACTAAAATCACACCTTATTTATTTTGATGCAGACTTGCCAAAGGTCACTCTTACTTCAGAACTGAGGTGTGGTTTATTTCAACATCAGTCACATTTAACATAAACTGCTCTTGTGTGCAGTGACAGCAGCAACTCAGCGGTTGATGGTGCTTTTGTCTCAGAGAGGAGCAGCCTCCCTCAATCCCACTTCCCATGAGGAGACTAACCAGTTTCCATGCTGGTAACAGCTGAGAGCTAAAGGACAGGCACTTCAGCCCAGCAGGCCAGTGGTTCCTAAGGAGTGACCTGCTGAATCACAGAAAGTGATTTAAGAAGCCTGAGTCAACACATTACAGAGCTGCCCATGAGTGCAGAGCTCCCAGCCATCTGCAACTTCACTGGAAAGATTTCGGGCATCTATAAATTGAAAACTGCAATTAAGTTGACTGGATCACTAATGTAAGAGGACTTCTAGCCTAAATGCACACGTGCACCAAATACTGAGTCTTGCTTAAGGATAAGCCATGACGCTCACAACCAAAGGCAAGACTGATCCATCACAAGTAGACAAAGGGGTCCAAAATAAAAAAAAAACCAAAAAAAACCAAACCAGAATTTCCAATAAAGTGTTAATAGGAAACCTCAATTCCCAATATCCAGATGTCAAAAGCAAAAACTAACCAGTACAGCCTTGCAGTTAATCTGTTTCACCAGAAAAGCACTTGTGATGGGGTGAGCAGCAGTCCTGAGCTATGGGTAAGAGATGCAAACAACCAAACCAGAGCTGGAGCCCCTCAGAGGAGGCTGAGAAGGGAAGGCAGGGAGGTGTCCTCTTAAGCAGCGGTGATCTTCAGGCAAGAAACAAGGCTACACTCCAAGAGGTTGAAAATGAAGGAAGAACATAGCATTCTCACCATGTCCCAACACTGGACCTGTTATCAAATGAAAACAACTCTCAGGAAAACACGTGTGCTTTTCTGATTAAGAATATTTACTCTTCTCTGCAGGGAAAACACGTACAATGATTTGTTGCTACACTCAGCCTTCATCCAGGGCTGGAATTTCCAGACATTCAAATCACTTCCTAATATAAGGTTGTGTTGCTTTTCTGTCATACTACCTACCATGCATCATGTTTTAAATACCTAGTAGACAAAATGCAGACACAGCATATAACTGAGGATGGAGGTACTTTATATATAGCTCTTCCTTCTTCCAAGATCATATTAAGCAGATAGTCCAAAACATAGGAATGGTACCTGTGGGTCTGCCAGCCCCACAGTGGTACCAACACCTTGATCACCAGCCTCCATCAGCCACACACTAAACAGGCAGCTCACTTGTAATTCTCAAAACTGCACACATCATCAAATCAGCAAAATCAGCTTCAACAGCTTGCAGGAATCTCCACAGAGGCATAAATAACACAGTGGCTACGTGTGCTGCACATACCCTACAGCTTTGTGTTTGGTGAAGGGTCTGATCCAGACAACAGGGCACTCGGGATGAAAGCATGAGCTGCAGAGATGCCAAGCAAAATCCACAAGGCAAAAAGACCTGCTTAGGAAGGCAGGAGGAGAAACACAGGCAGACAGCCTGCGTTTCCCCACAGGGCCAGGGACCAGACGCAGCTCAGCTGTCTGTGCAGATACAGATGCTACTTTTTTTCTCAGGAGAGTTACCATGGATGAAAACCTACTGGTTGGGGTTGAGATTTAGACCTCAGCCCTGCCAGTGCCGCGAGGCATCGTGGTATTGGAGATAAAATAAACAAACATGAGCAGTTTCCCTGTTCCTCACTGCAGTCTGCTGTGCACTTCTGGCACAAAGTAACTGCAGCGTTCTGGTGGCAGCATGCAATAAAACAGTTGCTCAAATACTTTCCATAGTGAACAGGTTACATTTCTGCCAGTACTGTGCTCTGCACAAGTGTCCCAGTAAGGAAATACAAACCTCTGCTGGTGTCTCACTTTAGAATGGAGACAGACAAAAAACAAAACGAAACAAACAAAAATCCCATGGCATTCTGGCCTCAAATGTGAATTTTGCTCCTCAAAAGTACGAAGCTGGATAACATTTAATGACAGATGTGAACACTGGGTCCCTCTATCAACACAAAGCATTTCACAGCATTGTGTGCACTGGCCCCTTCAGTACTTTTCCAGAACATCAGCGAATGCTCCATCCTGCCCTAGGCTGGTTGCAAGTGTGTCACCCCTGCGGCAGTCTGATGGCTCCCAGGGGCAGCTTCTAATGACTCTGCCTAAGCAGACAAATCTCTTCACCAAGTGTAGCCACCTCATCCTGGGGCTGGACTTGCTTTGCAGCTCCCAGGCTGCAGAGGCTCCTGCCTTCAGCTTTGCTGCAGCCAAAATCATGGGCTTTGCGGATCTGTGGCTGAACCAGGGCCTGAGTATTCAGGCAAAAAATAAGGCACTGAACAAAAGAGAGAAATCCCCCAGGAAAATGAAACTGTAATCCCCACAGCTTGGCAAAGGGATTTGGAGGCTGGCACGGTTCCCATAAAAACTTAACCCATGATTTAGAAGTAAAATGGGTTTTTGCTTTCTGGTTCCTTATTCCTAAAGTGAACTGGTTCAAGTGACCCAGGGTCAGATCCTGACCACAGGCAGGGAGCATGCTGCCCACAGATGCACTGGCTTTCCCTTTGTTTTACATGGCCACCCAGGAAAAATGGAAAAGCATTGTTTTAGATGGGACACAAGCCTGAATTTTTATATCGCAGCTGAGCTGGTGCTGCCTGGATCAGGATCTCATACCAGGAAGATATATCTCCCTTTTTTCTCTGCCCACTCCAGAGTGGGACAAACTCTCCCTTGGCAGTCCAGGCTTCCAGCACCTTCCCAGCTGCATGAAGCCCTCTCAACCCTAATAACCACCTGCCTTCAGTGCCACCATCACCTCTCTCCCTACCCTGCCTCCAGCAATGAACTCCCCTCCCAAGCCTGGCAGTCTTGCTATCCCTCCAGCCTCCTACACCCATATGTCCTCAGGCACATCAGGCATCATAACCTCCTCCCATCAACTGCACATTAACAGAACACAATGGGACAAGGAAGAGCCAAAAAAACAACTCTAGGCCTGGAAATACAGGATGTGCATCCTTCCTCCCACGGCTGCTGTCCCAGCACCTGGAAACACTACCTATTCAAAAAGCAGCACCTTCCCAAGGCTAGATCCATTCCCTTCTATAAAACACCTACTTCCTTTGTAACACCTAATGAATTACTCTTGGCAATTCCCAGCACCCAGGGACTAACTTAGGTGCTTGTTCACACCCTCCAGATAACTGCAGCAAAAAAGCATGGGTGGGGCATCTCCCTGTCCCAACTACAGCTTCCCACTTCAACCCTGCACTTCCATGGGGAAGGAGATATAGAGACAAAAACCATTCCTCATGGCTTCTTCTGGGAGCTCCCAATGCTGGAAGTGCGTGACCAATAGAGGGATACAATTTCTGCACTGTAGTGAATCCACCCAGAAGGACCAGGAAAAAGATCATCTACCAAGTTCCCACCATCTGCTTCCTCCCAGCATAACTCTGTAGACAACCTACACCACACCTATGTGCACTTGTTTATGTATGCACTTACTAAAATACATAGGAGACACATGGTATTATCAGGTATGGCCCAGGGAAGGCAGGAGACATCAGGTCAATGAAACCTTAATTTGACCAGATGTCACACACACAGGCAGAGTTCATCTTTGCACTCTATTATTTGTGGAGCACGCTGTGCACCCTGCATACCAGACACAGAACAGATCCTGCGGGGAAAAATACCCGGGAACGACACAATAACAGATTGCATCTTCATGCCTGTGTACACAGTGGCAGAGGCAGGATTACACAGGCAGCGTTCACACGAGTGTGTTGTAACCAGTCTGCAGTTATAGACACTTGACTTAGGAGCCGTAAGAATACTCCTTCAGTGCCTAGAATGCTGGTAATTCCCTGTCTTTTTAACAAAGCAAGGTAAAAAGATGGAAACGCAGTATTGTTACCTTTATGTGATTCACCAGAATGAACTTGTATGTCGGGTTCACAAGGCCCTACCACTTGAACTGACTAATTGGTATCATAAGCAGCATGTGAAGTCCCATCTGGACCAGTGACAGATGCTTGGCTAGGAGCCTTCACAGCTCTCTCCTGACACCAGAATAATAGCAAGTCTTGACCCATCTCAGGCCTCAGGGCGATGCTGCTCAGCAGCCACATCCTGCAATGCCCGCTTCGTCCACACCGAGCGGCTTCTGCCCTACGTGCACCGCCCTCTCCACTTCTCCCTGTCCTGCTGCTCCTCCTCTCACTCTGCACAAACACAATCCTCGTTGTACTTCCTCACTTGGCCAAATCTTCATCTCTTGGCGAAGCTTTACAGAGTAGAAACCCAACCACTAGATGCGAAGATCTGACCTGTGGCTTTCTGAAACACAGGTGAAGAGGCTGAACAAGCATTCTGGAAGTATCATTACACTCTTGGCTTGTCCTTGCCCTTTCCTCGACAGCTGCTTTGACCACTGAGTCAGGATGCCAGGTTAGGAGTACCCTGATCTAATCTAGCACAGCTGCTGTTACATCTACACCCCAGCCTTGTGAAAATCTGCACCCAGTTCCCCTTTGCCCCATCTGTGACACTTCTCCATTCCATCCCCTTGCCAACCTCACTCCCAGATGAAATTACTTAAGGCAATACTATCAAATAAGTCCCTGCTGACCACATTCAAACACCAGCTTTTATTCAAAGGTTTGGAACTTGGTCAAACACATTTAGACTATTGATTAAGGGGAAAAAAAACCAACCAACCACCATCTTCAACCTAGTCATTCACTCTTGAAAAGCTTCACTGACCCAGCTCTACTACAATGCCAGAACTTCAAAGAACAGGCTAAATATACTTTTAAATAATTGACCTGAAGAAAACAGCATTTTTCTCAGAGTTGCTCACAGCAAAGACCAAAGGAGGGAGATAAATGATCGCATCCAGAACGCACTGCCTAAAACAGACGCCCGGAAAATAAATCTCATCCCAAACAGCTACAAAGTTTAGCAGAGTTATATATAAGCAATTGCAAACAGTGTCTCCTGATAGGAAATGCCAGGCTGCCTCAAAAGGCATACAGGATAAAGGCATAAAACAGAAAGCACCATGCTGCCTGCACCTATTCCTGCTTAATTCACACTCCTGTACAAACTCACCCGGTGTAGGACAATCACGTGCCCAGAGCATCACTCTAAAGGGAGGGAAATACTCAGGGGAGAACTGGTTAAACATTTCTATTCCGCAAATTTTCCAGTAAACATCACTCTCAAACAAAAACAGGGAAACCATGACACTGCTTTCCACTCTGTTAAATATTTACATTTAGCAAAAATGCAAAAAATGTTTTGTTTAGGAGCAGAGGGGAATGTTTTAATGGTTAAGTGAAATTTTTGAGTTTGCAAAATGTTTGTCCCCTGGGTATCCATCACATTAAGTAAGTGATCAAACCTGATAAAAATGTCTATGTTTCCCAGGAAGGATGTTGGGGGGAGGGAAAAATTATTTTCTTCAAGATGGTCCCAAAATTCTTTTATTTTGGATTAAAGAAAAGTGTAGTCTTTTCACAGCATTACTTCCTACCACCCCCAAGTTTCACATTAAAACCCCACACCAGTGCAAGTTAGTGAAGGTCCAGATTTCCAGACTCCTGCAGTTTGTTGACTGTCACCTGAAGGAACCAGTGAGGCTGTTGAAGAAATCAAGCACTTTTCTTAGAAAAAGGGCAGAATTGAGCCCTTGGCTCTGGCAGCAACACTGCATGTGAAACTACAGCTACACTTCATGGCATTTTCACCCATGCATTAACATTCAAACCCAATGTAAATCTCGCATTTACTTGTACTAGAAGCTTTAGAGGGCTGCAAAAACATTTAAAATATTTCTAATCCTCTTAGTAGGTATAGAAGATATCAAGGTAGATTATGTTTCCCCAGTATCAGACCTACTCAATTTTAACATTAAAGACTCTGTGTTGCTTCACCTCTTTGTTAACTGGAAAGCAAATCCACTACTTGTTCTACACAATAAGAAAACCAGACAAAACTAAAGCTTGATTGTTTCCTGACAAAGCCATCCTTTTTTTGCTGTTTTAGAGATTTGATACCTTGAGACAGCACATTCCAAGAAAACATCAAGACAAGACACTCCTAAAAGAGTAAAATGAGAAAGCAAGACTGCAGGTGTCCAGGACAATGATTACCTCCGTGTTGTATGTTTGAACACCGTGTTACACACGGTCTCAACAGGGAACCACAAACCATATCACGATGAAATCAATAGGCAGTAACAGCCTTAGAGATGAAAAAAACACTGACCAGGTCACCCTGCCACTGCCAGTCTGCTCCCAGCTGTGCACTTTAAAGGATTAAATGCCAATATCTTGAAATATATATGGAAAATAACCATGCAGTGAATATACAGTTTCAGGGTCAGTACCACAGAAATACTCCAATGTGCAAACAACTGCCACAAGAGCTCTGTCCATCTGCTCTGATAACTGCCCTGCTTCTTAAGCCTTCCCCCAAGACAAATGATTGTGCCAGTGTGCACAACGATTTTGTGACATGGACAGTCACAGTAGGGAAAAAGTCTATTTTTAGATCTCATCCTCCATCTGCTCACATACAATTCTGCTTGGATATCAAGTCTCTCTGTTCACAGTTTCTCTTCTGCACTCAGTCTTACTATAACCATCTCATTTGGAGCCCTAGGTAGCTCTGGAAAACATCTCTATAAGCAAATGGCTAGGAAAAGAATGTGCTGTGCTGTTCAAAACAAGATCTTACATGTGAGCCTAGGAAAAGCTTTATTACTGGAGATAGCAGACTGGTATGGTTATAAAGGGTCACATGTAGCTCACCCCATGAACACAAGCTGCTGGCTTTCATTGACAGTCCAGAGCCTTCACTCTGGTGAAATAATGGAAACCTCTCTTAATGCCACCCACCACCTGAGTCCCCAGATACAACTATTTCACAGATCCTCCTGGCTCCTCCAGGAATCTCAACTCATTTACCTTGTAGAAAAGTTCATGGCAAATGAAGAGCATCACAAGGTTGGGTACTCCACAAGCAACACTGACAAGCCAGCTCAAGCTTCCAAAGAAGCATGAAATACTCTGGTTGGTATGGAGTGGCTCACAATCCACAACATCCAGTTAACCCCATAAGCAACCAGAGAAACAAGCTGTGCAGTTTAAGCATAACTGGTATTTGGGTACTTTTATTTTAGAATGCACAGCTTGAGACGTGACTGTCAGAGCACTGAAAACTGACAGTGTAAAAAAAAAAAAACAACCCCAAGTTCCTTCACAAGATATTAGGATGGGCAGCCTAAAACTCAGACCATTTCTGAAAACCAGGGCCACTGAGTGTTATCTCCCTCCAACTCATGAGAGAAGATGGCAATCAGGTTCCTGAGCAGCCAAATGCAAATATACAGCAAATATTTTTAATGTCTCACCTTTATATGCCTCACCAGCCAGACATGTAGGAACATGAAATAAGAGATAGTGTGATTTATGCGAGAACCCAAACAAACAATCTGCAGTGGAACAGGAGCTCCTGACTCTACCACCTCAGCACAGCCGTGCCACTCACTGCCAGCAGGCAGAGCAGGACAAACACTGCAAGCTCTCCTCTTGTGGACACTGACAATTCATTACAGCCAGACAGCACCTTGCCCTTTAAGTACACCTCGTACAAGAACTTCTACCTCTCCAAACAGACCTCCTACTAACATACCATACAAATTCCCTGCAGTAACTACAAACACAGCCTCCTCAGTAGATCATCAGCACAGCATTTAGGACATACCTGTGATCAGGTCAGCAGTGGAAATTATGAGGAGGGAGCCTCCATCCTGCAGGCAGCTTCCTAATTTTGCCACCAACAGGAACATTTGCCACCTTCACAAAGGGGCAAAAGGGGGACGGGCAGGTGCAATAGAACATTTTTTGTGCACTTAAGTACTCATAGCATGGGTCTAGCAGAAGCACTAATTAAATTCTGAGCTTCTACAAATTCCTGAGCTAAACTGCTCCTGTCAAAAGCTGTTTGCAAGATTCCAGCTCCATTTGTCTGGAGTGACATTTACTACATTATACTGTCAAACATCAGACCACATTCAACACTTCAGACATGCTGGATTAGGTCCAGCAGAGACACATGCTGGTATGGAAAGTACTAACAGAAGCTGAAAGTTTGCCCAAGTAACACAATTACTTTGGGAACAGGTCACCAGCCTACTCAGCCCACCAAAACAGATTTCCTCTGCTGAACATCAGTATTTTCTACCATGATAAAAACAACTGAGAAATACCAGCATAAATAATTTAATCAAACTTAAAGAGAAAAACAGGTAAACAAAAAACCCTGCCTGCATTCAAATCACATGTAAACAGCGCATGTATTAAAAGCTAAAAAAACCAGCAGCATAATCACAGATCAGGACAGAATGGTATGTCTTTGTTTATTGCTCCTAGCAGCATCAAGACAGTTAATCTATTTGATTAATCTCCCACCACTACGGATCCTATCCATCTGATGACACGGCAATTTGAAAATCTCACTTGCGCTGTCACAAACATGAAGTCTTCAAGGGAAACACAGAGTCAGGATAAAAAGAGGAAGTTTCTTTTAAAAGGTGTCAGTTGAAGGAAGCATCAAACATCTCTACAGATCCCCAGCACTACGTGCACATCTACTGCATCTTCAGAATAAATAATTACAAAAAAAAAAAAAAAAGCCATGTTACCTGGAGCATCAGTTCACAGTCATCTCTGCCAACAAATATCATCTCCCGAGGAAGCCGATGGCGAATGCCAGTGCTGCTCACCAAGAACCACGAAGTCACACTCATTTTGGTGCTTGGCACTTAACCTTTATACATCCTAAACACAAAAAAATCACAGGACACAGTCAGCTGTTAATGAAGTGTGCAAGTACAACAGTGTGTAGCCACCGTTGCCAAATTTCCCTCTACCACAGGACCCAAAGCTGCCTCATGCACTTGTGTTCTTATCTTAAATCTCTGGTGACAACAAGCAGTTGTGAAGTGTCTGCCAGGACCTGCTGCCCATGTGCCATGTGCAGGAGCTCTGCAGCCCTGCAAATATTCCCATGGCAAAGTAAGACTAGAGATGTGAAGAAAAGATTGTTTAAAAAATTGAAGCATCCAGCTGAATCCAATCAATGAAATGATGAAATATGGTGGAGGGGAAAAATGAGAAAACAACAAAGATGTTTTTTCCAGAACATTTCCTCTTTGCTACCACAGTGCTACACAGCTTGAGCCTCCCCTATCATCAAAGATGCGGACCAGCACATCAGTGAGGTGACATAACGTGGCTCCTATAACCTTTCCCAGTGCATTCCCAGGAGCGCTTACACCAGCACTGGGAGGGAGGAGATCAACCTCTCTATTGCTCATCCCACTTCCACACTGATGTAAGTTGGGAGCCCACAAATCCTTCCTTCCTTTCTTCCTTCCTCCCTTCCAAACACCAAACCGCTCTGCTACCCCAGGACAAGAAACACAGGCTGCGATTCCCACCGGGGGTTTCGGTGCTCAGCAGGCGGAGGGGCGGCAGCTGTGACCTGCGTGCGGCACTCACCGGGCACCCTCCCGGCCACACCTGTTTGTTGTCGCTGCTACAGCCCGGCTGCGAGCAGCCTGTTCCTGCGGCCTCTGCGCCTGCCTCTCCCACAACATCCCATTTTCCTCTCCCCGGCTGAAGGAAGGAGAATTCAGCGGCACACGCCAGGCTCTCGCCTTCCCCTCACCCACCTCCCGGGCTCCCAGCTGCATTCCTAAGCGCACCGGGGGAAGGAGATCTCCATTTTNCCAGCCCTGCCGGGCCCGGCCGGGGGAGGCGGCGGTTCCGCGGCCGGGCCCGCAGCCGGCTCGCCGGCGCTCGCGGGACACCTGAGCCGCAGGTACCGGCCTGGCTCTGGGCCGTGTGGCATCGCTGCAGGGACACAACCATGGCACCGGTTGGGTTGGAAGGGACCTTAAAGGTCATCTACCTTAAAGATCATCTACCCTGTCACCATGGACAGGGATGCCAACCATCGGACCAGGTTGCTCAGAGGTGTATCCAGCCTGGCCTTGGACACCTCCAGGGATGTGGCATCCACAGCTTCTCCAGGAAGCCTGTGCCAGTGCCATGCTCTGGTTCAGTATCCCTCACTTCAGGCTCTCAGAGGGGCTCAGTGAATGCCAGCAGAGCCTCTGGCACCTCTCTGGCCAGGGTGCAGCCATCCCTGACCTGGGAAGGTCCAACATGCAAGCTGCATGTCATGGGACTGGAGATGCTGCCTCTGCTAGACACTGGGACCAGACCCAACACCAGCCCAAGGGAGGTCCAACCCTAGCTGCTTCTTCCACCCAAGTGAACCCCAACACAGCCTCTCCTCGCACCCAAGTCCCAACACCAGCCACTTCTCCAGCCCGAGTCCCAGCACGGCCTCTCCAGCCACCCAAGTGAGCCTCAGCACCAGTCTCTCTCACGCTCCACCAGGCTGCAGGTTGGCATCCATCTCCACATACACTCCTCGTCCTCTTGTAGGGCAGTACCTAAATGCAGTTGGCAGGACTGAGTTAATCTTGAGCATTTAACCATGGAATAAGAGCCTGAAATGAGTGCTGTGAAAGGACATGCCATTTTATGAGTTCTTTTCAGTTGTAGGTAACTAGAAAATTCTGAAGAGCAGTAAGTGCAGTGAGCGATGACAACTTTTTCTCCCATTGTGAGGAGCATTGAGTATCATGGTAAAGCTTTCTCAAGAGACCCCCAGCTCCTGCAGATGTCAGTGGAGCTGCAAAGAGCAGCAGCTTAACACTGGTTCTCTGGCTCCAGCTGACCCAGGCTGCTAAGGAAAGACTATAGGAAGACACCAGATTCATAGTGATGTTTCTCCAGGCTCATATTCCAGCTGGAAAGACAGCTTTGCATTTGTACACTGTGCATTTGGGTTTGAGTATCATTTCTTTGTCACCTGCAAGAACTTTTCTTGGTGTCTTCAGTAGTGTGTACTTTGGAATTGTGGCTCAGGATGTAATCTTAACAAAGTCTGATGGCATGGAAACCACAGGTCCAGCACACTGGCACACCACTTGCAGGGGGTGGCCCATTAGCCACATCACTTCAGGGGGTTATTCCTGGCTTATACCTTTGCTGCAAGGCTGTGGAGCCAGGAAGGGCAAAGTGAACTGCAGCAGGACTGTAAGGAGAGAAGGAAAATAGCATTTCTTCTTTTCCCTCCTCTTTCTGAAAAGCAGTAAGACTTTGTTATTATTTTATTAATAGTATTATTGCCTTCTTTAATCAACATTTGACTTCTTTCTTGGCAGATACGTCTTGCCCCAGGGTGATTTCAGGGTACCATTATCTTCAAAGTCTTTGAAGCTGGCTGAGCTGCAGCATCTGTGTTTTATTGGAGTGCTCTTGGTCTCTGCTTGGAACAGAGCACCACACCCTTGCAGCATGCCATGTGCCTCAGACACCAGGCAGGAGGATGGAGAGAGCAGCTGCCACTTCCACAGCGCTTTGAAGGCTTTTGTATTGAGTGCTGCCAAAAAGTAATAGAAATCCTTTATTAAAAAAAATGGACTTCTACCTTATTTTGCCAGCTCATCCTGTCATTGAATGATGTTTTATTATTGATTTAACTGACCTATAGCTTCAGTTTTTATAGATATTATTCACTTCTTTCTGAACTACATCTATTTACTGCAGAGGCTGCTCTATGAACCAATCTGTAGAGCATCTCTATACTCCTCGAAGGAAGCAGGATAATTTACTTCTTTATACAAGCCTGCCATCTAGGCAAATCTTTGTTATAAGTTGCTATAAAAAGGTTAGTGTTTGCTTTAGTCTCTCTTTAAGCCCAGTTTTACCATGCATTTATCCATGTGTATTTATTTGAGCAGTCAGTCAGTACTTCAGCATTTATAGGGAAGAAAAAAGTACCTGTTCCCACCACGTGTCTCCTGGCCTGATTGAAGGTGCAGTATGGGCCAATACCCAGAGCCTGGCTGAATGCTGCATTGCAGCCTCTTTATTTTATTCCAGTGATCTAAAAGGAATAAAAAATTTAATAAATGGAGTCTTTCCTTCTCCTCTCTCCTCACTCCTCACCCCCCTCCAAAAAGAGTGCATGGGCAGCATATCCTGGTACTTCACTGTCGTCTTTAAATCCTAGTCAGAGCATGTGTCCATGGGGAAGACAAGCTGCTGCACTTGTACAAAGACTGCTGTACTTTGAGTTTTACTTTTTTTTTCTTATTGAAACAAGACCTTTTGGCAGGCAGTGTAGCCCTTGGGCTACTCAATCCTCCAGGCTAGCCAAACACACAACACCATAAAAGTGACATAAAACCATTACTTCCTGCTGGGAGAAGGAAAAGTCAGGGAAAGACCTCACAAAGTTGGGTGTAGCAGGAGCACTGTGTGGCTTACGCTAGATTTGGGGCATATATTTATCATGCAAATCCCTCTACCTTCACCTACAGCATTGTCACCTTCAGCTACAGGGGACATGCTCACAGCTGTGTTAACCTGCATGGCCCAGGTGGAAGGAGGTGCACTACGTTGTGCAGACGCAGAGTAATGACCAGTCCCTGTTCCAGAGCACTCATATTGCCAGTAGACAAGGAGACTGAAGGCAAGGTAGAATGTCCAGGCAGCAGAATAACAGGTCACAGGGCAATCTGTATCCAGAGCTGTTGAATCAGGTCATCTGCTCCTCTGAAATACTTTCTGTCTGACACCCTGAACCCACAACTATCACAATCTGGAGCTGAACCACTTCAGATCCCTGCTTCAAAACAAAGATCCCACCATTCCCCAAGGAGCTGAACTAAATCAAGCTCTTGCTGGCAGGCTCTGATGGGAAGGAGATTTTTGACAGAGTTGCCAAACAAGAGCTGCATCTTGCTGCAGAGGAGCTTCTGTTCCAGACTGATCATAGCCTGATCCAGATGTCCTGTGTGGTTTCCCCTCTGAAGGGCAGTTTTCCCTGTCCATGAGTTAAGGGGAAAAACTAATTGTGGTTATTGCTTAGCTATCAACATGGTGGGTAGCTTATAAATAAAGCTGTGCAGGACTGCTAAGTGAATGTGGCCTGATTAACTCTTTGCAGGCTGGCTGAAATCCAGTGTGCACAGCTGCATGCACACACATTCATGGGCACACGTGCAGATCTTGAATTCCTGACTATTTTGCATCCAAGGGCTGTAGAAGTAGTTTTCAGGCACTGTTCCCCAAGATTATTTCATTTGTTTTTTGTTAACTCACTTTGAGAAGCATCAGGAGAGATTCGCAAGTAGGTCACGCAGGGTTTCTTAACCACTTCTTCATTCAAATGGATTCTGCTTCTCAGTGATTACTTTCTTTCCCAGAAAGCCAAAATTGGACCCATGCCAGTTCTTTGGGCCCTGCTGCAGGGAGATGTGTGCCTGCAGCATTCTCTCTTCAGGTCAGGATTTCTGCCTGGATTTTTACTGTAATCAGGAAGTATCTGTGGTCTTTTGCAAGAGAATGTTGCGGGTCTGGACCTGTGTACTTCACACAGCTAATGGTGCTGTTGGCTGCCAACAGAAAGGGCAGGATTGAGCCCTTTCCTGTGGAGCCTAAGAGCAAAGCTTTTCATCACTGGTTCTGGGTATCAGCATGAGCTGGATCAACATAACATACAAAGAATCTCCCTTCTGAATATACACCTTCTAAGTGTCATTTCGAAAATATTTCCCTTGATTTTTTTTTAATTGTTGTTTGTTCATTTCTTGCTGATTGATGATTTTTAAATGACTAAAACTAATTATTTTTAAATGGATATTTATCTTAATTTTAGCTAGCTTGGCATAGGAACCTTGCTGAACTGAGTTTGGAGCAGCAAAAGCAATCTGCCCCTCCTCTCTGTCTAAGCACCAATCCTTCACTCTGCCCAGTACCTCAGTTGTGCTGGTTGCCAACACTCTCGTCTCCTGTACAGCCAGGAACAGGCCCCAACCCTGCCCAGTCAACTGGAAAACAATAAGACCATTCATGTGCATGGTTATTCCCTGGCATAAATGTTTGCAGAGATACAGTCTGACTGGGACAGGCTTCTGTTGTTTGGATGGTTCTACAAGATGGCTTTTTACAATACTTGTGTTTTTAACCTGTTTATTAACCAGTTATAGGGATAGATTCTTAGCTGGAGCATGGTAGCATTGCCCAAAACAGCTTTAGTTTGGCATCTTTGTTTTACACCAGCTGGAGAATTTTTCTTGGTGGTTGTTTTTTGGTTTTTTTACCCACAGCATAGTCCTACATACCAACATGGAATTTAATTTTACTACTATGGAATTGACTAAAATAAAACCCCATTTGTGTTAACACTTCTTTTCAGAATGTGCAGTATGGCCTTCCCCAGTCACTAGCTAACCCACAAAAAATATTTTATTTTTCTTACGGAGGGGAATTTGAACAACTATTTTTAATTTATGACCCTCATAACTTGTAGCAGGGGAGCAGCAAGAATTATCAGTGCAATAAAAGAATGGAGCTGGTTTAGTGTGAACATTGTCAGAATGTCTCATCTAGGATCTGTGTGGTATAAAACTTCACTGAAAGAATTAAAACATACGCTTAAGTGATCTCGTTTTGGGGGGGTTTAATTAGTAAAAGCTCGGCAATGATGATGTCGTGCTGTCTGATGAGATTAGGTCAGATTATACATAGTTGTATGGTGTGGCATCTTAAATGGGAATCACCTTATGGCAAGTCGGTGCCATTTCAATATCACATTTAAAGAAATAGCTTCTCAGGGAAAGTTGATTGGTTTCATAAGAGAAGCAGCAGGGTTTTGAGGCCTCCTGTGTGGGAGAATGGGAACAACAGGCAGCTTGAGATCGTCTCTATTTCAGGGGTTTTTTTCCTCTTATTCGTTCAATTAATTTTCATGTATGTGCGTATTTCTTACCAGAAAGGTTGCAAGGCTACTTAAACAGAAAATGATTTCACATGGCCTGGAGAACCCAACACAACACATATGGCCAGAGGCCTGTACTTTGCCCTCCCAACCATGAACAAATTCTTTCTCCTCTTCCTTTGTTGCTGTTATTATAATGCAAAGGCAGGAATATTTGGTTGAATGCCAGAAATGCAGGATTTCCTTAAGCAGTTTTTGCTGCAGTAACCACCTCTCTTCCTTTCTCCTCCCTAGTACTCCACTCATGCACTTGCACATTTTCAAATGCAGCCCAAGGTTTATTTTGCAAGTACATTCATTGCAGACTCTGTTCCACACAGGTGATTCTCTGCTACCCTTTCCCAAGGGTCCACTTAGAAGATTCTTTATAGAATTTCTCCCATTGGTTCAATTTTCTGCATTTTTAGGAAAATCCTCTTCATATTTAGTTCAGTGGGGCCATTTAATGATTCATGAGGATTATAAAAATCCTAGTTCAAAATGAAACATCAGTTTACACTAAAGAAAACCAACGTTGTCATTCAACAGGATCTCACTGATTTACAAACTATACAAGGTTGCTCCTTGCCTAAGAGACTTATTAAGACAGGACTTAGAGACTCAGCAGTGGGTGAATGAGAACTTGTGGAAAAGAAGTAATTTCTGTATGATTTGAGCAAATTCATGCATTTTACTGGAAATCTAAGACCAATAAACTTTTTTTTTGCTGATGTTATAAAGAAGAATATTTTAGGTAACATTACAGTTGCATCTCTAAAGAAATCATTATTATTGCCTCTGTAGACAAGTGTTTGCTCAGTGGCTGCTGATCATGCCACTGGTTTAATGAAAATGTCAGTTCTGCTTGAAATGATCTTCTTGGTTTCTTGCATTATCATTTTTGCCTGTAAAATGAAAAGCTTTGATGAAATATGTAATAGGTACATGTAAAAAAATAGAGTTCCCTTTAAATTGAAGAATATGTCTTCAGTAATATCCAGTGTAGTGGCAAAGGCCTTACAGGAAGAGAAGGTTCATAATTTGCTGCCCTGCAGGGAATAATTTATTGAATCACTTGGAGATTCACATATTTTCTGCCCTGTGAAGTTAAAACCATACTCCACTGTGTTGATCTTTAGTGATGCTCTTTCTTCACTTGAGAGAGGTGGAAGAATGCTATGAACGTGGAAGAGAAGGTCAGCAGTGTCAGGAGGAGCCAGCCTGCTTTGATGGGGTCAACTGTAGGGGCAGCTTTAGTAATTTATAGCATGCAAGCCATCAGCTGGAGATTTATATGTTTGTCAGGCATTTTATGAGAGCTCATCAGAGTAGTATTTATTTCTTTGGGGAAAACAGTTGTATTACCAGCACCATTGGAGAATAAAAGCCACAAGCAGGAGACCAACAGAGCAGTATTTTTTGAGATGTAGTAGTGGCTTCATTACATGCTGATCCTTAAAAGCTTCAGGATACTTTAGAATAATCTTCTTTAGTCAGCAGGTGCATGAACTGCCATGTGTTCCACATTCATTAAATCGTCTTAAAACCCTACAAAAAATGCACATTTTCTGACTGCACACATGTAGCTTGTGGCTGTCCTTCTCAGCTCAGAGTTTATGAGTAGAAGCTCCATTCATTTCAGATAAACAGAGTGATCATGACTGAAACAAGCTCTCAGGTAAGCTGGGCTCAGATCTCTGTATCACTGCAACACTCCTGGCAAGACTCAGGTTCCCGGGTATTTCCATGCTGGTGAAATTACTTCCCAAATTTTAGTTGTGGGAGGTTGAGACAGTTGATTGAGGAAGACTAAGTGACATTTACCCTACAAAGAGAGGTACCACACTAAACTAAGTCTTGATTATCTGCCAAGCATGAGGCAACTGTTCATTTCCTACACACACAGGCTGCTTTGTTTAAATTTTCCAGATGAAACTCAGAATGCCTCTCACCTCTACTAAGTTTCTCCATCTTGCACAATTTTTTTGAGATTAATAAAATTCTGGGCCCTTTCAACACCTATACCTATAGGATGGATGCTTGCTGGGAGAAAATGGCACCGTACAACTCCCTTTGTTAATAATCACCTTCAATGTTTGGGGTTGAATTGCATTTTCTGCAGGAAAAGCTTCAGCAGAAACAACTCTGAACTGACTACATCTGGCCACTGCAGGCAGAAGGACCATGTTGTAGCTTTCTGGCCAGATCTAATATCAGAGGGTGCAGGAGCTCTCAGAAGAGGGTCCAGTCACCAGCTTTGACTGATGCCTCTCCTTTCCCTGTGGGAGAGCAGATTTGTGCAGCTTTCTCCTTTTTTCAAAGACTCCTGCTTATCCCTGGCACTGGTTGCAGAGAGAAAATGAGGTTGATAAAACCAGCAAGCAGCATCTCTAGGAAAAAACAGTGACTGCCACACCAGTCATTGCTGGTCACACCTGCCCACAGGCTGGGTACTTAGGGATGAGAACAGATTATACTACTAAATCTCACTAAAGGATTTTAGCCACCTTTTTTTTCATCCTGGGACGTGCAGAATAGGTTCTGCATCACATCAGTGGGCACAACACAGCACATCCCCATCTCAGTCATGCCTGCCCTCATCTTGCCTTTGCCACCAGCTGCTACAGGTCAAATTTCTGCTCTTGGGATCTTGAAGAAACATCCTAGAGCTTTCCGCCCACTCACCATGAGTTAACTTTGAATGCAGAAACATTCATTAGCACTGTATTTTATCTTAATTTCTCATTCATTCCCGAGGGTTATTTTCCCCACTCTTCAAGAGAATTTCTCAGTACCCGGGCCTACATATGCATCAGCTCAAACACATGGTGGAGAACAGAGGAGCATGGCAGAGAGATGCCATGAAGAGGTTCTCCAAGTGGTGTGGTTGAGACTGGATGGTCAACAAAACTCAAGTGCAAAAGAAAATGCAAGGGGAGTAAGAAAAATCCTGAGGACAGTACACGTAGGTCTTGCATGAGACTGAGAGGCAGCAACAACGGGTGGGACATAAGAATTGTCCCACTTTACAGCTTTGCCTCTGGTCTTTGGTTCCCAAGTAGACTGCAACCATTTTGAATCAGGGACTGTCTTAAACACTGTTTTTGTACTATGCATTGAGCTTCTCAGCACTCCTCTAATACAAATAATCATTCAACAGAAGCTGGTGTATACCTGGCAAGGCTGTAAATCAGATCCCTTTAAGACCCAAGGTAAACCAGAGATAATGTCTTGCAGGAATTTATCTAAGAAGACAATAAACTGAGGAGGGGAGAGAACTGGTGAAAATAGTTAAGGCTGATGACATGGTCTATAATTTCTTTCTTTGTTGGACTGGTAATAGCTGAGCAGAAAAATGATCACATTTATAACAAGTCGTCTTATTAGCACAGGGAGAAGATGAAAAGGAAATCCTCCAGTGTGTAGTTTGGCTGGCCCTGTGATCTGTTGTTGAGCCATAAGCTGATTGCTGGGGACATGTCTGGACAAGGAGAGGAGCTGAGGTTAACACACTCTGCTTGCCGTGACCTCTCACAGTGAGCTCAGCAAACCTTATGCAAATGTCTCTTGCAAGTCTTTCAAGGGAGGAAAATAAGCAATACAATACTGTACTGGTGGCACAAAAGGCCTTTCGAAACTTCCAGTTAATACTTGAAAGCATTTTGAACTCTGCCTAGAGCGTTGGCCAATAATTTGCCAGGTTATTTTGTTCCACCCTGCAGGATAAAGGATCATGCAGAGGTATGGCTTAGACTTCCTTGCCCTTACAGCTCTGCCTTGCAAACAGAAATGGGCACAACACCTTTCAAAGAGATGGCATTTCCTGCTTTAGGTAAAAAAAAAGCAACCCTCCAAACCAACCAACCATTCAACCAGAAAAGCACCAACCCCAAAATACCCAAACCCCAACCAACCCTCCCAAACAGCTATCCTGTAAAACATTTTATATTTCCTTACAGAAAAGGGGGATGGAGTTGGAGGACCAGATGGTCTGAATCAGTCCTTATGCCCACTGAACCCTTTGCACAGGGAATAGCAGGAGAGGTTTTGTGCTGGTGGGGAGCGCTCACAGCAGCAGGGAGCTTGAGCCCAGGAGTGCCCAGGAAGAGAGAAGTCTACCTGCTGTAACATAACCCACGTGAAGGTGTTTCAGTCCCTTCACAGCCCTAGTCACAGGTTAGGTCACAGACTGTAGATGACAGCAGCAGCAGCAGTGATGTCACTGGCCATCAGGCACTTCTTATGGTGCACTTTTGGAGCTCTCTGCCATTTTCATGCTGTGCTATCACAGTTAAGCAATTTTCTTCCCTCTCTCAGCTACAGCTGGTTATTTTTTTAACATTAGAAACACTTAGAAAGGATTGTGCATAGCTTTTAAAAACATTATATGAAAGATGCTTGCTGTTAGAAAATAAATTTAAGGATGCCATCGGCTTAATAAAAGTACCGTGCTGCCTTTCAGACTAATTTAAAACTTGAATTGTAGCCATTTTTAACTTTAACAAAATCGATAAGGCCAATTGGTATGCTGTGTCAGTCATTGCCTATTTTAATCTTTTAAGTAATTTTGGCAGCAAATAGCATCTGGGAGGTTGAGTTCACCCCTGAAGATCCTCTAGGATTTCAGTGGGATTTTCATATTGCTGCAGTCTTGAACAGTCAAGTCCTAAATCAGTCACAAGTACATTAAATAGAACAGGGCAATAAGATGGCATTTGGCTCTAGTTTACATTTAAGATGATCCTCGCTTCAAAAACACTTGAATCACGTGGTGGAAATGGTAAAATTGTTGATGATGATGTGAAAAGGACTGAGGTGTTCAATAAATATTTTTGTTCTGCATTTGGAAACAAGAAGAATCATGCACAAATGTCATGAGGACAATGCACTTTCCATCCCATTAGTAACCAAGGAAGCTATTAAACAGCATTACTAGAGATAAACATTATTACCTTAACAGGTCTAGACAACTGTCATCTTCAGAACTGAAATGAATTGGCTCAAGGGATCTTTGACCCACTCCCACTTAATCTTGGAGGGCTGCAAATGTTTTAGAGGACTGGTGGAATGCTGCATTTTGGGTAAATTATTAAAAAAAAAATCACTAGGGCAATGTAAGTAATTCATCCATCCAGTAAGCCATCCAGCCAGCCATTCTGGGCAAAGTAATGAAATATTAGTATAGAAGTCAGCAATAAAGAATTTCATTGGAAATAATAAGGGTCAACACAATTCACAGGGAAAAAGTCTTGTGAAAGAAGCTTGATTTTTTTCTTTTCCATAAAGTATTGGCCTGGTTGATAACATCTTTTAAACAGATATAAGATAGTTGCCTTTTGCAGGCTGCTTTATTGTTTGCAATAATTATCACAATAATTAATAGCATTAAGGTAGGTGAATTAAGAAGTGACAAACTGGCAAGTCTTAAGTGAAATACAGGCCTCAGCAAAGATTTGGTAAGAAATAGAATGAACTAGGTTTGGATACTGCAGCCATCACTCTGCTGCTGCTTCTAAGGTGTGTGGGTTGTGTAAAACTGACTCCTGCTAAAAACATGGGAATGTCTTGGTTTGTAGGAGTGCCACCTGAGTACCACTGCCTTCTCTGCTACTGGCTATGAAAAAATATCATTGTATAACTGGGCTGCAGCTGGTCCCTCAGGGTTTAGGAAATCCAGAGTGGTGCAGGACAGGAGTTCAGCCCTGGGGCCTCTCTCTGGGCTGTGGCAGAAGGGATGAGAGCTAGTCGGACAGAGAAGCAAGTTGATCTGAACTGCTCCACTCTTGTGCCCATGCAGAGCCCCCAGATATCCCTCCAGCCCTCTCAGCTCAGGAAATCCCTCCCTGGCTGGATTTGGGTCATGTCCTCCTGTGCATTGCTCCTGGAAACTTCCCAGCCCCCTGTGCCATTGTCCATCTTCATGGACCCACCGGAGTGCAAGAGGCTCAGCAGTCACCAAAGGTGGTTTTCAGTCACCAGAGCAGTTGTGCTGGGAGTATTTAGCACATCTGAGTGTTTCATCTTTCTCTGAATGCTTTTCTTATACAGTGTAAAATTAAAAATCTGAGAAATAAACCTGAAGATGCTGACATCCTTACACAGCACAGTTTCACATCCCTGAGAACATACACTCCAAATTCCTCTTCTGAGGAAGAAGAAGGGCAGGAAAGTCTTTGAACATCCTCATCTAGTAGGAAAAGATCCCTCAAAATCTCTTCATGTTAGCTGAGGTTGTGACCACGTCCGTTTATTCAGCTCTGTGTAATTATTGCTCTTACCTTTTGGTAATTATTTTACTATCCATGAAGAATTATAAAGCCATTAACCTGGAAGAGAAAAAGACAAAAGCGTGGGTATGTGAGAAAGACTTTGAATACCAAATTCATTCACCAGATAGAAACAAAAGTGTGTGTTCGGAAAGTTAATTAACAAAAAATCTGTCTCAAGGCAACTTCTGCTTACTACTAATGGATATCATGAAAATTCATAAACTCACTGCTCCCAATGAGAGGATTTGCTGGCTGGAGACTGCTGTGTGGGACCACATCTCTCTGTTCCTTTGCAGTGGGAAGGTGGGGGATGGCCAGAAAAGCCCCTCATTTCTGTGAAGGGGTAAATTTCTGATGACTTCAGCAAGGAAAACTTTCACATGCTGTGTCCTTGTCTGTCAGGGACACACATCACCCTACGCTCAGGGGAAGGTTTTAACTGCAGCCTTTGCTATTTGAAGATAAATTTAAAGTTCTTGATCCAGAATAAGCACTGCCAATTGCATTTCAGGCAGCACTTTTGCTTTGCTCTTGATGTGAAGCAGGAAGGTGCAGACTACAAAAGCTCGGGGACCTGTTCCCAGTGTGGGCAGCCATGCACAGGCAGAGCCTGTGTGTGATGAGGCCCAGGAACTCACAGGTGCTCTGGGAAGTGATGGCTTTCCTGTTAATGGCTGTATCCTGTGCCTCCCTGGCCGCAGTCAAATTCCTGGAGGAAAATGCAAAAATACAGGTACAGCCTGGCTGCCAGAGCCTTCCTGAGGTGTGTGTGGTTTCCCTCTTCTAAACAGCCTTTTGTGAATCTGCCCAGCCTCTCCTTAAATTCACAATCATTTTTATCATTTGCAATATAAATTGCACCAAAGGCACATGGCGTCATGTTCTGCCTTCCTTTACCAGGGCACAGCGGGCTCCCTGATACTGGCAGATGCAGAGGGGATTTAGGACATCTGTATTGGAAGGGCTGGGTGCATTTGGAAGCTGTTATAGATCAGCTTGCACAGAGTTTTTCTTCAGGCCTCTGTGCAATTACTGTGATTTCTTGGCGCTGAGCTTTAGTGATTCACCTGAGCTGGGTCATGCACAAGGCTCTGGAGGGCTTCCCACCACAATCCGTGTGCTCAGCAAGTCCATCAGCTGAATACAAGGGATCCTGCAACTGCTAAGCCTTCCAGAGTAGGGGGGGAGACTTAAAAGAGATTAAGCAATTGCCTGCACTAATCAGAACCATAGACTTTACAAATCGATCTTGGCTCAGTTGCTGGAGAAAAGCAGCTTCTGGACTTGAAGGGAGATGGCACAGCTAGAAGGCTGGTTTTGGGAGACAGGACGGGGTATTGGGAAGGGAGCATGGATTTCCACGGAAATGACAGAAGCCAAAGAGCCAAAAAGCAAGACAGAAGTGACTCCAGAGCCTATCTTCCTGCAGCAGGCATGGGGCAAATAGTACAGGCTGGGTGAACGAGTGAAAACCTGGTTAGAAAGACAGAAGAGAAGGCAGAGAGATACCATAAGGTACCAGGGGCAGCATCACTTGGGATCTAGGGAGGAACTCATCAGTCAGTGCTGAAGGTGGCATTGCCAGTTAAAACAGAGAGTGGAAGAATACACAGCATCCCTCAGCACCCAATCAAATGCTCATTCCAATCAGGAGTTAAGCTGCTGCTCTTTTCAGCAGGTGAATGATGGAATAAGGCAAGGGGGTGCAAGGCTTTGCATAAGGTTGGATGAATAATTTTGGCAACACCTCCCCTCACCACTGCTATGCAGCAGTTCTACAATCTAGAGTATTATTAAGAGGGTTTTTATTGACCAAATGAGACATCATTTGGCCCCACCTGTGTCTGTTCATGCTGTTTGTTGCAATGCTTGTACTGTCCATACTATCCCACTGAAGCCACTGCCAGCATAAACTGAGTGTTGCTGGTGTGCTCTCAAGGTGAGATTGCAGTAGGTTACTCAGAGGAAACAGGAGCAAGGCAGGGCAGGAAGTGAGCAATCAGCCCTGCAAGTCAATGGGCAAATGTCCACACATACCTTCCCAATGAACAGAACCACCCCAGCTGCAGAAGGGAGGGCATCAGTCATCAAAACTTGTCAACCTGCAATTCAGCACCTTGAATGGCAAAATCCTTGGTGGCATTAACATTTCTGGTTTGATTTTCAAGATCTTTGTTGCTTGAACTTGTTTATCTTATGTTTAGCTTTATGATCTGATTAAATCACAAGTCAGCAAAAGAAGTAAGCTCAAAATTTTGGGGTATGCCCAGCAGTTCTCTTTAAGGTGTTAGAATAGAATAGAATAGTTCCAGTTGGAAGGGATCTGCAATGATCATCCTTCCACCATCAATATTTACCTATAAAAGGCTCTGCCTGTTCTCCCCAGACCACTTGCTTTGTCTAGTAGGTATGCCCAGCACCTCACACAGAGGACCAGACTGAGCAGAATATCCCAGGTGAAGTCTCACTCACCTCTCTTCTCTGGCCTTTGTCCTGCCTTCTATCTGCTGGAAATCCATCCCCACCAGTTACATCCTAGGAGAGGAAACACCACTGCCAAGGCCATGGCAGCTGGTGGATCTCAGTCCTCCTGCTCTCAGTAAAGATAATGATGTGTTCTCCTTCCCAGTCATTCCCAAGTCTTGAGTACCTATTTGATGGCAGAAACTCTGTTGTTACTCCATGAGTTCATGCTCACAGCAACTGAATTTCCTCCCTTTCTCCTACTTTTTCCATCTGTGCCCTACTGGGACACACCATCTCCCCAGTACTGGCAGCGATTTTCCAGTCTTCTTGTGGAATGTCTCCAGCAGCTTCCCCCAAGGCTTTCCCTGCTACTCACATTACCCTGGCTAGTTCCTTACCTCACCACAACATTTCTACCCTTTCCCATCTGAGTGTTTAATTTCCCAAATGGGGCTTTCTCAATTGCTCTGAGAGACAAGGCAAGTAGTATATGGATCTTATCTGGAAGATCAGTTCTCTTATCAAAGGAAGCTAACACGTTAGGCTGATATGGTGGACTTTGGGTAAGCTCTATTGGATCTTATCTGATTTTCTGTTTGCTCCCATGTTGGATAAGTACTTATCCTTTCAAAGCTTCTTTCAAAGCCTTTCATCCCACCGAGGTGAGCTTTCTCCAACCTGTGTCTGTCCTGATCTCTCCCTCTCTACTTCTTCCAAATTTGTGCACAGATGGAGTGTGTTACTTGTCCTAATATGTGAGCTTCTCCAGGTCAGAGCATGTGTACGGCCTTCCTTCCTGCAGAAGGTTTCAGCAGTGTTTCACTGCAAGCTTTTAGCAAACAGCAACAACACCCCCTCCCCCAAAACAACAACAACAACAACAACAACAACAACAAAAAACAAAACAAAACAAAAAACAAAAAAAAACCCACTAGAATCACCCAGATAACAGGATGGTTCTAGCACTTCAAGAAGGAGAGGAAAGATGAGAGATCAGGGAGTGTAGGGATACAACAAGGGCTAGTGGTTTTTAAATTGAAGGAAAGGTAGATTTAGATTAGATATCAGGAAGAAATACTTTACTATGAGGGTGGTGAGGCCCTGGCACAGGTTGCTTAGAAAGGTTGTGAATGCCCCATCCCTGGGAGTGTTTAAGGCCAGGCTGGATGGTGCTTTGAGCAACTTGGTCTGGTGTAAGATGTCCCTGCCAACGGCAAGGTGTTTGGAGCTGGATGATCTTTAAGGTCCCTTCCAACCCAATCTATGATTCTGTGATTCCAAGGTGCAGTGAGGTGGGGAAGGAAAGCGTGGCCTCATTTCTCCTGTTCAGGCTTTGGAAGGTAACATGCTCTCATTGGCCATGTGTCCACCCACCTGCAATAATTATACAGCCCCCCATCATCTTTTAGATGCACACTCAAGATAATTAATTTATCCCTTCCTGAGGCAGTGAAATTAAACTTGTTTTTTCCATTTTACAGAGCAAAAAATAAGACACAGGGGAACTAGATCTGTGTCAAATAATACCATAATAGCGTAAATACCCATATTAGCCATGCAATGACTATTTAAACATCTTTAGTCACACTCTTCATTATTTATCCAGCCTTCTATCTACTGGGGATGCATCCCCTTACACCCTAGAAGTGGGCCATGGCAGCTGGTCATGGCAGCTCAGTCCTCCTGCTCTCAATGGAAGCACATTTTTTACAGTGCAGTGAAAATCAAAATGTGGTTTTAGTTGCTCAGTGCACAAAAATTGCTTACTGTTACCGAAAATAAAGTAGGTTTTCACAGAAAAAAAGAAAAAAAAAAAAAAAACAAACCCACAGCCTCAAAGGTGGTTTCACTAACCTTTTTTAGCAAGATACATTTACACTCAAAACACGCCCCTTATAGAAACTACCACAATCTGTAGGTGCACAATACATATTTTAAATTATTTTAAGGTGTTTGCCTACAGCAAGTCTTCCACTTTTGATATACCTGGGCATATCAATGCATTTAACATTATGAAATGGTTGGCACTTACTTTCACACAGGATTAGTAGATGAGAGCTGCCCAATCACCTCCTGGGCTCAGCCCACGGGGGTTTCGGTGCTGTCACTTCCTCCTGAACCCAGCCTGGAGCGGAGGACAAGCACCCACTGCCTGTGTTTGCATTCCCTCCCTCGTGCTGCCTTTTACCACGAACTTCGAGCTGCGTTTTTTGCTGCTTTGCTCCGACAGCGCAGTTTTTCGTGAGGCAAGGTGACAGTATTACCTTACATCCACACTAGAGGATGCTCTTGGGTCAGCAGTGAGAGACAAGCCGCCTCTCCTTTTCTCAATCCGCCCAGCTTCGAGGCTTAGAACGTATTTCAAGGCTTAGCCAAGGCTTAGGCGGTGTTTCAAGGCTTAAAAAGATAAGAAGAAAATGTTCACACGGACAAAAGTGTAACGCAAGTGACAAAGTAGTGACAAAAAACTACTTACCCTGCTTTTGCAATGCTATTACTGTATTACAATATACATTTAAAACCAGCCTGGAGGCAGTCAGGTACTTTGATAAGGCCAACAGTTGTTTGCAGGGGTTTTTTTCAGTCACCTGTTTGTGATACATTATGTGGGACATAAGGCTCCAGGGAGACCCACCAGTACCCAAAGGAGAATACAGGGGAGTTGGAGAGGGGCTTTTCACATGGGCAAGTGGTGACTGGGCAAGGGAGAATGGCTTTAGACAGAAGGAGGGCAGGTATAGATTAGATATTAGGAAGAAAATCTTGACTGTGGGAGTGGTGAGGCACTGGAACAGGTTGCCCAGAAAAGCTGGGATGCCCCATCCCTGGAAGTGTTCAAGGCCAGGCTGGATGGGGTTTTGAGCAACCTGGTCTGGTGGAAGGTGTCCCTTGACCATGGCAGGGGGGTTGACACTGTATAATCTTTAAGGTCCCTTCCAACCCAAACCTTTCTGTGATTCTGTGATACTGATAGCAAATAAGGGGCAAATTAAAGGACACTTAAAATTCCTCATGTCCTTGTATTGTAGACAACGGGGAAGGAAATGAGGAAATTTGGGGTTGTTATGCATTTCTCTAGCACTGTGCAGATGCATCCATCTCCCAACAGGCGGAAGCTCCCAAAGCTCAGTGAATATTCTAAATTTCAGCCCCTCCCACTGGAACAAGGGAATTTCTGCAGACGTTTGTGTTTGTACCAAACACTTGTTTATAATGGCAATAGCCTCTTGCTCTGCCATGGTTTTGTTTTTCTGGTTTGTTAGACTTCCTCTAAAATCCCCCTTTTCTGCAAACTGCCTCATTTTGGAGCATGAAACTTATTGTGGCACATGGGAACAAATGCAGTCTAACAAAACACCTGGATGCAAGTTGAGACTGTCCAGTGAGATCTAAACTAATAATAAAAATTGATTTTAAATGAAGGGCTTGCTATTTCAGGGGGAGTTGGAAAACACAAGGGGAATTTTTTGGTTTTTAAAAATTCTCAAAACAAAAGCGAAAGAAAAACCAACCATTAAAAAGCAGATTAATTTCAATATGATGTGACTACAGAAAGCTGTGTCCATCATAACTATAATAAAACTCCAGCTCAGGTGGCTCTTCAGGGGCCCAGCACCTGTGAGGCTATAGCCAGGAGAAACCTTTCCCAGGAACAAGGCTTGCTTCAGCCTTCAGCCTTGCCAGCCCATCCAGCAGAGTTTATTTCACACACAGAACTTCCTGTGGTTTGCTCCTGTCTGAAGGGAAGGCACATTTTGACCTCTCCCACAGCACAAAGTCACCCATCAGCTGGAGGGATGAGGAAAGCCACTAATGCCTTTGCTGCCCACACACGAAATCATCAATCATAGTGCTGGTGTGGCCCCAAGGAGGAAGGTAACAAACTGTACCACTGCTGAAACTCCTCTGGTGGGGAAGTTTATGCTGCTGGGTGAACTGGTGGTAGGAAAACCAATTATGAAAGCTGGTTAATAGCATAACCAGTAGTCGTGATGCTCACTTGGGACTGCAGGTTGAAATTCAGGACCTTGCTGCAGTCCAGAGAGCATCTTAATCACCCAGACTGAAGCTAAAACTCCTGCTCTGAACTTCAGACCCCTCATTTTAATTTGAACCTTTTTCCTTGGAAAATCTGCTTTCCATATAAATCCCTAGACACCCTTTCCACCCCCCAAAGACATGTGAAATGTTTGGCCTAAGCAGCTCCATGTGGTAACAAATCCCAAAGGCTAATTGTGTGGAAAAGCATTTCCTTTCATCAGATTTAAATTTTCTGCCTTTTAGCATCGACTGCACCCTTTTCCTTGCATCATGGGAAAGCAATGTTTAATGCACAGAGCTGGAAAGAGCCCAAGACCACCGAGTTGATGTGTGAAGATCAGTGGGCTGCCAGCAGCTTCAAACAACTGTTGATCATCACCACCACCACCAAATTCCAAGCAGATTACCCAAAAAGGCCAAGGCCAAACCCCTATTTCTAGGCTAGAAAAACAGATTCTTCCAACTGTTGTTATGGTGAGGAATTCAGCTCATTTGCAGATGACAGGCAGAGTGGAGCTGTCAGTCATGGGCAGGGGGAGAACACCCAGGGCTTGGGAAGTTGTACCTTTCTCCTCTGTTTTGCTTGGGTAGTTGCTAACTTTGCAAGCAGCTTTTCAGAAGAAAATGCCAAATCAATCTTCTATTATTTTTAAACAAAGCAGTAGTTATTCTGACTTGCCTCAGCAGCATCTCTGGGGAGAGAGATGCCAGTTTGAGAGTAAGTTGTACGAAGGGCTGCTGAGAGAGCTGGGGGTGTTTAGCCTGGACAAAAAGAGGCTCAGGGGAGACCTTATCACTCTCTACAACTTTCTGAAAAGACCCAGGTGAGGGTCAGCCTTTTCTCCCAGGCAGTCAGTGACAGGATGAGAGGAATTGGCCTCAGACTACGCCAGGGGAGGTTCAGGTTGGACTTTAGGAAGAAGTTTTTCACTGAAAGGGTGGTTAAGCACTGCAATGGGCTGCCCAGGGAGGTGGTGAAGTCACCATCCCTGCAATGCCTGGATCTTGCACTCAGTGCCATGGTTTAGTTGACAAGGTGGTGTTGGGTCAAAGGCCGGACTCGATGACCATGGAGGTCTTTTCCAGCCTTGATGATTCTATGACTCTGGGATATATTCATGACATCAAGAGGTTTCCTCCTTCATCACCAACTTCACTTTTTCCTCCCAAACATCTGCAGGGCTCCTGGAAAGTTTCCTGCCTTTGCATGAGGGCTTCTGTGTGTGGGCTCTGCAGAGCTCAGGCAGAGGCACTGAATTTGCCCCTGCTGGGAGACTGACACGGGTTTTGGCTGGACCAGGCTGGACCAGGCAGAGGATGCCCTTGTACCTCCCTTGCAGCTCAGCCACTACCAACAGGATGAAATAACTAGCTGGTAATCCTAATGAAATTGCAATTAAAAATTAAGCATTACCACTCAAATCCTTTGCTGTAACAATGTATAGGGCAAGCTTACAGCAGATTAGTTGGCAGCTCACAGCTATCCCCTATTCATGTACATAGACTCCACTTTTTAAAAACAGCACTTCGTGTTACCTGCATTCTCAGATAAATCAGCACTGCTTTGCTCCCTCCTCTGAGAAGATGTGGTGTGCAGGGGGCAAATGCTCATCAGAGGCAAGAAAGCTCTGGGGTAAATCCCCTTTTATTGTCTGTAGATGTAAACAGAGGGCTGGAAAGAAGTCAGCTCAGAAATACCTGGCTCAGAAAACACATGAAAAAGTGGTGTTTGGAGAAGTTATCTGAAGGGCAGCAGCCTGCCCAAGGCTCAAATCTTCTTCCATTTAAGTCAATAAACATGAATTTCAGCTGAACTACTTAGCAGAGATTTCTTCACAGATCCTTCTTTCAAAATATTTGGGTGAAAGAAAATATGATTATGATTTTTTGTCTTTTTGTGGCCAAGAAAATGTGACCAGGTTATTATAGTGGAAATAGTGTCATTCATATCACCATGGGGAAAATTGCAAAGTTGGGGCTGAGGCAGAGATATGAATATGCAATTTTGGGGAGAAGTTAGAAAATACACACCTGGCTCTACAATATAGACAAACATAGGAATAAGTAAATTTGAAAAGTCAGAGTTCTGAGAATTTTATTGTTTTTGTAGTTCTTGTTCTTGTTTCTGAGGGGATTTTTGCTATTCATATTTGAAAATGGCTGAATTACAGTTTTGAATACAATCTCCCTAATAACTGGTCTGATTTCCTCAAACAAAATTCATCTAGGATAAAAAAAACCCCTCTACTTCATCCATCCTGACAGTTATCTCTGCTTTAAAAAAACTTCCACACTAAGTTCAACATGAACGTCTCTTCTGTGCACGTCCCACACAGTTGGGCTGGTTTGTATGTTCATAACCTCAGCAGTTAAAATTCTGCTTAAAAACAATTTGTCTAAAGAGCTCTGGAACAGCCACGTTTGCTGCCTGCTGTACACAGGCCTCAGAGCAAGGTCTGTTTGCATTCACACCTCACTAAAGGCAATATTGACGAGTTAATGAAAGGTAGAAGTGGAGAAAGGCATCAAACACTTGACAATAATGCAGGGACAATTTTACATTGAAATAGAAATTTCAGTATAAAATTGAGAAAGAGCTGCTCTGTTCCAAAGAAGCAGAGAAGGAAGTGGAAGCAGCAGCAAAAATGCAGACAAATACTAAGGCAGCCTCTATATGCAGAGGGGGAGATGGGGAAGAAACTGAGCTACAGGTTCTGTTTGTTGTCAGCTAAAACCAGCAGAAGACATACAGATAATTTTCCCATCCCATTTTATTTCCCTTTCTTTATGCTTATGATGCACATACCCATGAACACAATTTTAAACTAATCCTGAAGTCTTGTATAAATTCAAGTTCTACAGATAGTTTGGAGGGGGAAAAAAAAGATAAGTATATGATAGCGAAATATTTATACAACTGGTTTCTTTGAGAGGGTGGAGGTGATTTTGTTGTGTTTCTCTCTAACAAAGAGCCAGATGGATTTTTTTTTTTTACCTCAAAGGGTAAAAGCTTGACTTGAAAAAGCTTAAGGCAGGGATAGAACCCACATTCTGACAACATTCATCCCTGAGGTACCTTCAAAATAATTTCCTTCTGCTTTTTCTGTTGCCTTCCCACTGCTTTTTCCCCACTGCCTTCTATAAAGGGGTCTGTGCTCATGGCATCCCCCATATGGGGGTGGAGGGGCTCACCTGGGCTTGCTAAAAACCCGCTGTCCCTCCTGTGCTGGACTGGGATGGTGGCTTTGATTTAGTTCAGTTTGTCACACAGTTCTGCATGCTCAGATTATGGAAAATTGCACGACAGGCTCAGTTTGATTTTTTCTGAAGGGATTGAGAGGTAATATGGAAAACAACACGTCAAGAATCCTCTGTGACCCAGGCTTCCTCTCCCACATCCCACGCTGCAAATGTTTCATGTCCTCAATTCGGTTTCTGGGTTGCTCTGGCACTTCTCCCAGCCCCAGCCTCGAGACAGCACGGACACCAGACCCTGCTCCATCACCCCACCCTGCTGAGGCACCCCCAACCCCACAGGGAGGCTGCTTTGGCTGGGAAATGCTTTCCAGGTGGGTGTGCAGGACCAGGCACCAAGGGCGCCCTGCTGCTGGCAATAGCAGAGCTTTCCTCCATCTCACAGGACACGATTTCACCCAAACCTCTTTTGCTCTTCTCCATTCCAGGGACAGAGGGATGTCTGTGGGAGATGGCAATATTGCAGCAGTGACTCCAGCCATACTGGCTCTACCACAGCCAAGAGACAAACACAGTTTTTACCCCTCAAACTCTGGATAATATTTACAGTACTGCATTAGTGAAGATGTTCCCTCGCATCCACTGCTTGCCAAAAAGCAAGTAAATTTAACTCAGTGATTCAATTCAAAGCAGTTTGAGTCATCTATATCCCTGGCTAAGGGTGTCCAGACACTGCATCCAACCACACATGCATTAATAAAGACTCAAAAATAGACCACTGATTCCTTTAGACCTGAAGTAACACGTCTGATCCCAGCTAAGGAAGAGACTCAGCAGGGACAACCTCAGCGAGGGGGTGCAATGCAGGTGGTTTTCCTAATGTACCTCCAAGTGGTGGTGGCTGGGTCCTCCTGCTCTCCTGGAGCCTGTGGCTTGGGAGGGGGCACTGGGGATGTTCTGGCAGTGCCAGTGCTCCTGCCTTGCCTGGGCTTAGGTGCTGACAAACAGAGGATCAATTATTCATCAACTAAAAGGCAGACTTCTATTACAACAGATGTTTTTCCGAATGTTTGACACTGCCCATTAACTCACCCTTTAATTTTAATTGCTTAACTAATGGCTGTGTTCAAGGTTAAATGAGCTTAAATCTTTATTCTTCTCTTGTGCTGCTTAATGTAAAGATACCATCAGACTAACAGGGAAAAGGGAGGAAGAAGGAACCAAACCAAGTAACATCTTTGACCAGACACAAACAGGCAGCCAGTTTATCCTCCACATGCCTGCCTAGGGATAGACACAACACTTGGACATGGTTTTCTCTGAAGCAGAGAAGTGATGGAAAGATCCCTCAGGCTGAAGGTGTCCATGGGTTTGCAAAGCCAGACTAAACCTGGGAGCAGAGTCAGGAAGGAGGTGGCTTGGGGTGAAGCCAACAGAAAGAGGAAGTGCCTGCTCAGGGAGAAGTGTTTGAACATGCTGTTTAGGTACCCTGCAAACCAAGAATTCACCTTACAGGAGTAATTTAGGTTTGTAAGTCACAGAAGTGATGGCCAGGCTCCTATGCTTCCGCCTTTAAATATTTATAGCCCATCTGAAGAGTGGAGTTTCCTGTCCATCAGGGCAGGAGCTTCGAGGAAAAGACGAGGTTCACCTCACTGCCTGGACAACAAGGCAGGATCATCTCTCAGAGGATACAGCTTCAAATAAGTGCTGGGCTGCAGGGTAGGGGACATGGTCCTTACCTCACCGTAGCCACAGTCTTGCAGTGTTTACCATGCATTTTAGGTGTACAGCTTGGTATCCCACCAGGAATGAGCAATGTAGGTGCTGCTAATGCCACAGAAGGAAGCATGCCCTGTCCCCCACTGCTCCCCAGGCACAAGGATGTCCCCACAGCAGTACCTCCCTGCCAGAATCAGTATCTTCGAGTCACACAGAAGAAAACCAAAGGATTCATCCTGGAGAGGTCACATCACCAGGCAGGAGGCTTTAACTCAGCTCAAGCAGGCTCAAAGATACCTTTGGCATCACATCTGTTGACATAATTCAAGAACACGTTGCACCATTTTTCTAGCAAGGCCCATGAATTTAGTTTGGATAGTTCAGATCTATTCCCAAAAAATAAATTACTGGTATCAGTAGGAACGGTGGAAGAGGCAGGACCAGACCCAGCACTCCTCAGCCCAGTGAGTAGCAGCACCACAGCACCTCCATTCCAGGAGAGAGACTCCACACACATGGTCAAGAAAAACACTTTATTTTCCATATCTTACTACACTAAGGACATGAGGGAAGGAAAGAGGAAGCAGGCAGACAAGTTCTTTTTTCTCCCAACACAGAGGAGAAAAGGAAGCACATTTCTTTCCTTTCTTGCTTGCTTTCCTTCCTTTCATCCCTCTCTCAAGAGGTGAAGGAGCAGAGATTGATGCATTCCATTTTCCAAGTTGTTTTGTCCCTCAGGATATGTTGACCCAGATGATTCTTGTCCATTTTGTGAACAATTTGGAGACTGAAAGGTGAGCCAACCCCATGCCAGGGGTAGGGCCTCATCTCTGCTTTGCTGGTATAAATCTGGCTCAATTCAGCCATTACAGACAAACCAGGCTCTAACACTGTGTTTCTACCGTGATTTTGCAAAATTCTTTTGGTAACACCTCTCAGTTAGATTCAGGAAACCAAGTCCCCTCTTTTTGTCTGGGAAACATTGAAGGTTATTTGGGATGGGGCTCTGAGCAATCTGACCTACTTGAAGATCAGATAAAAGGCCACACAGCAATAGAAAAAACAGAAGGTGTGGTTTTAAGCTGACAGAAGACAGGTTTAGATTAGATATTGGGAAGAAATTCTTTACTGTGAGGGTGGTGAGGCCCTGGCACAGGCTGCCCAGAGAAGCTGAGGCTGCCCCATCCCTGGGAATGTTCAAGGCCAGGTTAGATGGGGTGCTGAAAAACCTGGTCTAGACCAAGTGGAAGGTGTCCCTGCCCATGACAGTGGGGTTGGAACTAGATGGTCTTTAAGGTCCCTTCCAACCCCAACCATTCTATCATTTTATGAAGATGTCCCTGCTCATTGGTGGAGGGTTGGACTGAATCATCTTTAAAGTTCCCTCCCAACATAAACTATTCTCTGATTTGCCGAGGAGGTTATAACCAGTCGCTTCACTATCATCATGCATCAGCCACTGCTACAATCGTGACCTGGAGCATGCCCAGGGCTGGTTGTCCATGTGGGAAGAGGGAAAACCATTAAAGGACATCAGCCCATCCTCTGTTGTCACAATCAACGTTACACCACACCTGTCAAGATCAGGGCTGGCCATGGTTAAACATTCCTCTGTGTCCTATGGACAGTTTAACATGAGATGAGATGCTCCCTCCTTCCTGACAAAGTCTCCTCTGCTACAAATCAGTACCAAGGAAAGACAGCTGAAAACCTGTGGCCTTCCAATTCTGCATGCAGCAGGAACGTTTCCCAGCCCTTCTTCTCAGCTAAGCTATTATAAAGTGGAACAAGCCTCTAGCTCAGTTTCTAAACTGAAAAGAAGTTCTTAGTTTAAGTTGCCTTTTTTTTTTTTTTATCCTCTCCCCCAAGCAGGCTCACGAGGACATCCACTCATTCGATTTTGGCTCCAGCTCAGCAGCGTTTCGGTAGTGACAACCATCAATCCTGCCAGACAGCCGATGGCACAGACTGCTCGGAGTGGGTGATCTCCTTTTTTTTTTTTTTGGTTTTNTTTTTTGCAGCTCCACTGCAATTTGCGCGGCGGTTCGGGGCGGGCTGGCAGGCAGCCAGGCGCTCAGCATCCTCCTCCCACTCAGAAAGGTGTCTCTGCAGAGCAAGGTGCCGGGGCTGCACCGCGGCTGCCAAGACCGCGGCGTGAACCGTGCCAGTCCTGCAAATAGACACCGCGGCGCGGGGCTGCTAATCCTGCACATCGCCGTGTCGCAGAGTTCACCACGGAGAGGATGCTTTATTTTCCCTCCCCTTCTCCCCACCAGCCACCAAGTTCAGCCTGAGCAGTACTAAGCTTATGGATGGTTTGGTGCAGCCCGATTTTTGGCAGGGAAGTGGAAGGTTGCACTAAGCAGCGGCAATGTCGAGGTCCGGGTGCTGGCTCGCCCCTACCCTTGGGTGAATATTGGGTTTCTGAGTGCAGAAGAAGTAAGAGTTTCATTCTTTGTTCTTGAACTCATTCTTTCCATCCCAAGGGCCAGTGGAATGTAATCTCTCCAGATGCCAGCACCTCTTAGGAAATTGTAATATAGCAGCTATGCCTTGTAAGTGGCTTATTCATACATGGAGAAAATAATAGTAATATCCTTGGGGGACGGTTTTTAAATGGTGCACAGTGACACAATCCAAGGGACAGGTGGGATTTACTTCAGCTGAGGTCTGTCCCTAAAACCACTCATTTTCAAGAGGAGCAGCAGAACTGGCATTTTGTCTTTTTGTTTAAAGGCTTTTCGTTCTGTTTAAAAGCATCAGTGCGTCCTTCCTGGGGAGGGAGTCAATGGTTTTAGGGTAACTGTAAATAATCAGTCAGCTGAGCAAATTATCCTGTCCACTGACACTAACAGATTCCACAAGCTACCAGGAACTTGATCAGCCTTTTTTCCCTCTCCCTACTGTTACAATAAAACAAAGATTTGCCAAAAGATCCCCTTTGCAGCAAAGTAAAAGAAATTCCTTGTGGATAGCAATTCCAGGGAGCATTCTCAGAACTCTCATTGACCAACTCTGAATTAAGAGGTTTGTCAAAAAGAAAAGGCACACAAGAGAACAAGGGAGCCTGAAGAGCCAACTGACAGATTACCACACGACAAAGCTAAAAGGGAACTCCAAACCCTGCCAGTGTGGCTGCCCACAGAGCCTGCCAAGAGCCAGATGCTGCCACGGGGATAATATCCTCCAGGGCTAGGGAGCCAGGCACTTCCCAGCCTTCTGAGAACAAGAGGATGGTGGGGCAGCTGTGCACCCCAAGCCCATCATATCTACATGAAAAAGCCTCGAGAGGAATAGGCAGGTCTCTTCAGAAAAAAAAAAAAAAAA